>APFE031094213.1:10658-36474 GCA_000404065.3 Pinus taeda | reverse complement strand
AAATGAAAAATAAAGGAGAATATCACTTTTACTTTAAGAATTTAACATTACCATGAACTGCATATCAACACTAGGGCAAAAGTTCACTTTTATAACTTTAGACAAGGATCTAGAAGCAACTAGAAGTCACTAGGATAACCTAAAAATAAATTTAAAAACAAACTAAATTTAAAAAAAAAACACACACAAGTAAAAAGCTGAAACGTGAGTCGTACGGCCCTGAAACGCATTTCAGGCCGTACTGGCCATGTTTTAGTTTCGTGAAACGTGGCAGTATGGCCTGAAACGCGTTTTAGGGCCGTACCAAATGCGTTTCAGCGTTTCGTACCCGTTTTCGTACGGAAACGGCCCCTTGCCCTACGTTTCCTGCAACATAGTTCTAAAGCTTATAAGATATATGTGTCAGGACAGAGGAACATTGAGTTTAGCGGAGATGTGACCTTTGATGAAGATGATGCCCTTGGAAAAGCAAGGGACTCTCCTGTCCCTGCCAGCACTGGGAGAAGAGATGATACTATGGATGTACATGCAGAGCCATACATTTTAGAACCTAACCTTCCAGATGAGCCTATGACACCTTTGGATCCTTTAGATCCTTCTCCTTGTGATTCTTCCTCTTCTAGGAAGAGACCTTTGTGGCTTCGTGATACATTACAGGATACAAAGAAACCTTCAGCCCTGAAAGGCACCTTCAGAGAAAGCAAGAAGCCTTGCAGATATCAGGGATATGTTGCATTAATGAGCAACATCATACAATCTGAACCTGGTTGTTATGAAGAAGCTGTGAAGGAACAAGTTTGGAGAGATGCCATGACAGAGGAATACCAATCCATCATGAAAAATGTTGTATGTCAGGTTGTTTCAAGACCTGAAGGGAAGTCTATTGTGACTTCCAAGTGGATATTGAAAATCAAACATGTAGCTGATGGTAGCATTGAAAATTTCAAAGCGAGGTTCATGGCTAGAGGATTCTCCCAGAAAGAGGGAGAAGATTATGATGTGATATTTGCACTTGTTGCTCAATACACTACCATCCGGTCTATTATTGTTGTTGTTGCTAATTAGAGTTGGAATCTTCATCAGATGGATGTGAAGATAACTTTTCTTCATGGCGTACTCAAAGAAGAGGTGTACTCAGAACAACCTCAAGGCTTTGATGAACATGATAGGGAAACCCATGTTTTCAGATTGAAGAAATCCCTCTATGGATTGAAGCAAGTCCCTAGGGCTTGGTATGTTCGGGGCAATGCATACTTGATGAAGCTTGGATTCAACAGATGCAATGCTGATCCTAACCTCTACTTCAAGGTTGTCCAAGGTATGCCTTTGATTTTGGTTTTATATGCCGATGATTTGTTCATGACAAGAGCAGAGCCTCTGATCATACAATGTAAGAAGGAGCTTGCCTCCTAATTTGAGATGAAAGATCTTGGGTTGATGCACTATTTATTGGGCTTAGAGGTGTGGCAGAAACCTGGAGAGATTTTCCTCAGCCAAGGAAAATATGTTGTCAAACTCTTGGAGAGATTTGGGATGGTGGATTGCAAATCCATGGCCACAACAATGGAGGCAAACAAGAAGTTATGTGGTGGAGCTACGAAGCCAGATCTAGTAGATCCTTCTATGTATCGGTAGTTGATTGAGGCTTTGATGTTTTTGGTCAACACAAGACTAGATATATGTTTTACTATTATCATCTTGAGCTAGTTCATGGTGGAACGTTTGAATGCTCACTAGGTGGCTGCAAAACATGTGTTGAGATATCTACATGGGATGATCAATTATGGATTGAGATATGCCTCTGGTGATGATTTGAGACTACATGGATATATAGATGCAGATTGGGCTGGGAGTGTTACCGATAGGAAGAGCACATTAGGGTGCTTCTTTAGCTTGGGATCTACCATGATTTCCTGGATGAGTAGGAAGTAGAGATATGTCACTCTAAGTACAATTGAGGTAGAATATATTGCAGCTAGTATGGCTAGTTATGAGGCAGTGTGGTTGTGGAAGCTCTTTGCAGAGTTATTTGATCATGTGTTGGATACGATCGTGATATACTGTGACAATCAAAGCGGGATCATACTTTCAGAGAATCCATTATTCTATGATTTTCCAAATTTAAAATGATTTTCGTTAATGACCCAGATATACTCCTATAGCCAATATAATTTTTAAAACATTAGTCGCACTTGACAATAGAGAAATTACAAAAATGAATTTAATCACCAAATAACACGAACGAACTTCAAATTTGAATTTGAATTATTCCTTAGGTAGTGACTTCAATGTGATAAATAGAAAAGTTGAACTAAATCAAGGGGTTAAAATTTTAAAATTTTAATGGGCCATAGGCCACATTAAAATATTTTAATGTAAAAACACAAATCCCTTTGTAGTTTAATTCCTTAACCATTCCAAAGTCACCAAAAATTGAAAATTTTTAGATTTTTTAAAACGCTCTTTCAAATTTTTTTTTATTTTTTAATTTTTAGGATTTTTTTAGATTTTAGAAATTTTTAAATTTTTAATATTTTTTTATTTTTATTTTTAAGATCAAAAAATTTGAAATCATAAGTGAAAAAGAAAGAAGAAAAAGAAAAAATGAATTCAAATAAAAAAAAGTCAAAAAAATCAAAATCAAAATCAAAACAAAAAGTCGAATTTATAAAAAAAATGAATCTAACTACAAATAAAAATCAAATGTAAGTCAAAATTCAATTGAAACCTTAAAAAAAAAAGGTATATATGACTAACCCTAATTGTAAAAAGACAAATGAAACTTCATAAAAAAAATCAAAAGTGCTTTTTCTGTCTGTGCAGGTGGATAGAGAAAGTAATGATGATGGAGGACTGGAGGGCTCGAAAGCAGATAGCGAGGGTTATGAGGATCGACGAACTTGTTGGTTGGCTGCGTATACAGGTTGACTAAGTGTGGGCAAGGAGAATGGCAAAGAAATGATGATGGAGAGTTGCTGCACGTAGATGGCAGTGATGAAGGAGAGTCGCAGGTGCGGGTTAGGGATAGGCAGCGTGCAAACGATGAGGAGAGGGTAAGCTGGAGAAGACCGCATGCAGGGAGCCACAGGAAGAGGATGATGGGATTTGCAGGGCAGGGCTGCGGGTGAAGGAGAATAATCCGAGGGTAAGGCATTGAAGGAATGGAGTAGAACAAAGGATTTGGGTTGGTGGATTTGCAGAAGAATGGTAGCGAATAGAGGAGAGGGTTTGAGGACGCAGCCAAGAGAGAACGCAAACAGGGGTTTGAGGGCTGAGAGGGTTAATTGTTTTTCGAATTTTGCAACAAACCCAAAAACCCAGGCAACAGATCAAAATATCGGACAAATGGTAGCTAGAAAACCTCAGCAATCCTGAATAAAATGTCAAGTTCTTATGTTTCACATTTATTAATGAAACCCTTAAAAAATTTCTCCAAAAAAAAATTTAAAATCCTGGACTGCAAAATCTTTTGAATAATATCCCTACAAAATGATGTTGATGAACCCCAAACATCCAGATCTTACCCCCCAGGGCCTAGATTTAGACTCCACAGAGTTTTCTTCTTTAGATTTATAGCTGCACGACAAGAAGAAAACACCCAAACGATATAGACAATGATAAAAAACTAAAACCCCGGAAACCCAAGTCGGAAAACCAAAAAAAATTAACAGATCTATGCATAGGAATGGAGATCTATCAAATCTAGGGAGTGAGTCCAACTCCGCTCCCAGATCTGACAATCTAAGGTTCTCAAAGCCAAGTTTTTCAACTTAACACATAAAAAATTAAATTTTTAAACTTTAAAGGAGTTGCTTCGCTCGAAACCCTTCATGCATCACCACTAAAAATCTTATGATAGGCCCAAGATCAAATTAAGTTGAGCTCTTCAGAAAACACAGATCGGGAGTTGGCTGGTCCATCTGAAAACTTCCTCGAACGCCCGATGATCTAAAAATCAAGATTTTTCTACAAAACTCAATTCAGCGATCAACATAGAGCGAGTAAACAATAATAAACTTCAGACAAATAGAGGTACCTATTATTATGTTTAGAATTTAGATTATTATTCAAACTCCAACGACTGAGAAAGATACCTATACTCAAATCACTCTTCAAAAACTATTATCAATGGCTAAAAAAAATTACGCATGAAAAACGACACATCTTACAGTATTTCCACGAAGAGTAACACCAACGAAGATTAACCCCAAAGTCTTTCTTTATTATCCAAAAAAAAGATTACACGAGAGATTTTCGCTTAGCATGTGACTCAAAGGTCGGATGAATGAATTGACAAATGAGTTCCTATTTAAAGATAAATCCTCTAGCGGCTAGTTTGAGTGGTCCCCGTCAAAGCAATTTGAACCATTGATGAGAATTAAAATTTCTTTTAATCTCATCTGTCGAAATTTTAAATTCTTGAGGAAATTCGAATTTTTCAATTAAATGCATTTTAATTAATTCAAAAATTAAATTTTTGAATTAATTTCTTCAAAATTTTGAATTAACTTAACCCCAGGGATCAAAGGCTTAAAATTTATCAAAATAATTAGTTTACCTTAGTGCCTAGACCTCTTAAAATTTAATTTTTAAAGACCGACGAATTTTTCCTTCGAAGAACTTAAATTTTCGTAGGACCTAGAATTAATTAAATTTCTGGCTTAGGATTTTAATTAATTTTTTGCTAGAAAATTTAATTAATTAACCTATGAGGGGATATTATTTTTCCAACCCTCAAGACACTTTACATCATAATTTTCATATCTTTTTTATCATAAGGGGGAAAACCCAACAGACTACCCATTGCTGCGACACAAATATAATCCAACAGACCAAGCAATTTGTAATAAAATAACCTAACCAAATAGTTAGGATTATTCCCAAATCACTTTTACATAGACTCGATCTATAACACTAGGACTCGCCTAAGATCCTAGTGACAAAATCCTTTCTGGCTTTGCGGTAAGATTGAAAGAAAACTCTGCTGACCATCCGAGAATGGATCAGTAAGACAAAAAACCTCTCAGAATATAGATCGTGACCAGAAAAGTAGATTTACCTAGGCAATTACATACACGACATGGATCTACTGAGATTATTTACACATGTAAAATGGGTTTAGATTATAACATGATCATTAGGCTGATGATGATAGCTAGACGGCACGAACACATCGATCAAGCACTATTCCTTTTGCGAAAAAAGGGGGTGTACTGCTATGGGTTGTTGACACGTAGTGGTCAACATCTAGCTTTACTTGGAGACACGTTGCTGCACTGGAGGAATGTGAGAATCCAGAATCTGTGTTCACACAACACACAATACAGCATAAGTAACATCCATCCAAAAATCATCATATAACATTAAGTACATGAAAGATATAAGTTCTTCATTTATTAACGATCCTAATAACATAAAAAACACAAATCTAACTACAAAATGAAATACTGAAATAATAGGGTATAAGGTTAGAAATACAATACAAAGATGCCCCATGGCATTAGATGCGTTCAATATAGTGCATACTGAGCATTTGCCTGCTTTCTGGCAAATCTGTCGGTTGTTTCTCGGATGTGCCATGTCCAATTTTGCATTCGGTAGGACTTCTTTGTATCCGAAAATCAAGCTGCTCGTAGCCATCATATACATCAAAGCACTTTCTCATTCGTTTTCTCTTGTGTCTTTTCTTTGTGGCAGGTTGTATCACTGATGATGTGGAACATTCTGCTTCAAAATCTCAGATGGAGTATGTAAGATATGCATGACATGTCTTTCTTCATTATGCATCTGCTCTGTCAAGAATGACGGATCAGTCTCACAACCGTCATGAGTTATAACTTGATCTTTTATCATCGGCGGATTAAACATGTGAGCATCAACCTGATTCTTATTAATTTCCATTTTATCCGTGTCACCTTCAATTAGCCACTTTTCAATGGAGCAAATGACCTCGTCATAATAAGATGGAGCTTGTTGTAGCAGACAAGGAGGCTTATGATCTGTTGACGTTTCCTTGTTTCTTTCATCCTCTGAGCGAATCTGAAATTTCTGTATCTGTATTGTTATGGCATCCATCTGGTTAGAGTATTCAACCTTCGTAGCATTGACTTCCTTGGCATGGTTTTCCTCCATTGCCAATAACTTATTTTGAAGACATATCTGACCAACGTCCATATCTTTTATTACTTTGTCATTATCTGCTTTTGTGGTCATCAAGCAGTTTTGCATAGAGCTCATTTCCCTGTCATGATTAGCTTTCATGGTTTGCATTTCCTTGACATGTTTTCTAGGTAGGTGTACAAAGTTCTCATATCCTTGGCATAATCAACTATAAATTTTTTTGTGATTAAGCTCCATATTTTTACTAGTTGCATTTGACTGAACTGCGCGTCTTTAGCCAACTACTTTAGTTCTTCTATAAGATGCTTATCATTTTCCCTTTCATTGTCGACGCTGATTTGACAACACGTTCTTGCTTTTCCACTATCATGGATTTGTCTTGCAACGTTACAAGTGGATGACACATTCTGATATGGAGAATTGTTTTGAAATCTTTCATTGACAGTTGGATCCTTTACAAGATCGCTTTCATCCTGTTGCATAATATTAGGGGCACAAGGTGATCTACTTTGATCTTCATATTTATCTTTAAAAGCATTGATGATGTCTTGTAAAGAAGCGAAAGAATCTTGAGGACAATTATGAAACCAATTCAAAGCATCACCCTCTAAAGAAAAGGGAAATAAACGCATCTTGACATCTTCATGTTTATATTGAGAAGAACTACAATATCTGATTATTGTATGAGTAACCATGCATAGATGCTTTCTAGCAGCTGCTGAATCACCACCTCATAACAAAGGTAATTTATGAATGGCTTCTTCTGGCATATCATGGAGAAAGTTAGTAAAATGACACAGGGTAAACAAGTCATCCATGATGACTTGGACCAAATGGATGCTAGAGAGAGACCCTTGCTCAAGAAAATCAAGAGATCCACAAAAAGTGAGCTTCTAGCAGAAATTCTTGTAAGAAATGGAAGAAGTGGAGTCGCCACTTGAACATGAATCTATGTCTAGGATCCAAAAGGCAAAAACAACTGGATATAAAGGAGGGCTTCTTGTCTGAGAAATAATGGATGAATAAGTGGAGTCGCCACCCAAACAAGAAACGAACCAAAATGTCTAGGTGCTAAAAGTGTAGATGAAACGATTAATGAGATGACGAAAGATAAGGCGATGAAAAGATCAAATGACGCCAGGAAATGTTGTGCTGATGGGATAAGAAATGATGGAAAGGTTAGATGATTTGAAAAATGTTGTGAGGACCAAAGACAGAGAAAACTTTGTCCCCGGCAACGACACAAAAAAATGTTGTCGTTCCCAGCTCAAATGAAAAGATGAGAAATGAATGTCGTAGAGCCAAGGCCCAATAAATTCGGTCCCCGGCAACGGCGCCAAAAAATGTTGGCATTGCTGGCTAAAATGAATGATAGAAAGATGAAAGATGAATGTCGTAGAGCCAAGGCCCAATAAATTGGTCCTCGGTAGCGGCTCCAAAAAATGTTGTCATACAAAGTGTGTAGACACCGCGACAACACTCAGAGTAAGGGTTGTCACTCTAATCCTTACTCCATTTAGACTCTCTCCTAGGCAAGTCAAGGGGGGTAGTCCGTAAGGTGAATGGATGAGGGTAGTTTGTGGAACACAGACTTTAGGAGAGTTTAATGATGAACAACTTGATGAATTTAAAGCAAGTCTCGGTCAATTAAGATAGATGGATTAAAATAACACACAATTATGAGATATAAATGGTTGCAGACCAGTGCCTTTAATATTTGCATTAATCATAGACTAAATAAAACAAGTTATCCAGAACAATTTTCCAATATGTGACGAATAGTGGCAATTAGGTATGATCAATATAAACGCCCAAAACTTTAACATGCAAGAGATTCCAGATTTAAAATGATTTTAGTTATTGACCCAGATCTAGAATTAATTTTCTCTTATAGTGAATATAATATTAAAACATTAGTCGCACTTGACAATAGAGAAATTACAGAAATGCATTTAATCACCAAATAACACTAAGGAACTTCAAATTTGAATTTTAATTATTCCTCAGACAATAAATTCAATGTGATAAATAGAAAAGTCAAACTAAATCAAGGGGTTAAAATTTTAAAATTTTAATGGGCCATAGGCCACATTAAAATGTTTTAATGTAAAAACGCAAATCTCTTTTTAGTTTAATTCCTTTACCATTCCAAAGTCACCAAAAATTTAAAATTTTTAGGATTTCTTAAATGCTTTTTCAAATCTCTTAGATTTTTTAATTTTTAGGATTTTTTTAGATTTTAGAAAATTTTAAATTTTAATATGTTTTTATTTTTTATTTTAATATTTAAAAATTTGAAATCATAAGTTAAAAATAAAAAAATAAAAAATGAATTCAAATAAAAAAAGTCAAATAATTAAAAATCAAAATCAAAACAAAGGTCGAATTAAAAAAAAAAAATGAATCTAACTACAAAGCATAAAAATAAAATGTAAGTCGAAATTCAATTGAAACCTAAAAAAAGAAATATATACGTCTAACCCTGATTGTAAAAAAAAAAATGAAACTTCATAAAAAAAAATCGAAAGTGCTTTTGCTATCTGTGCAGGTGGACGGAGAGAGCAATGACGGTGGAGGACTGGAGGGCTCGAAAGCAGATAGTGAGGATTATGAGGGTCGACGAACTTGTTGGTTGGCTGCATATACAGGTCGACGGAGCATGGGCAAGGAGAATGGCAAAGAAACGATGATGGAGAGCTGCTGTACGCAGATGGCAGCGATGAAGGACAGTCGCGGGTGTGGGTTAGGGATAGGTAACGTGCAGATGATGAGGAGAGGGTAAGCTAGATAAGATCGCGTACAGGGAGCCATAGGAAGAGGATGACAGGATCCACAGGGGAGGGTTGCGGGTGAAGGACAATAATCCGAAGGTAAGGCAATGAAGGAATGGAGCAGAATGGAGGATTTGGGTTGGTGGATTTGCAGAAGAATGGCAGCGAATAGAGGAGAGGGTTTGAGGACACAGTGATTCGAAATTGGATCCTTAAACTCTCTTAAAGCTACTCGAACTCTGTAAAATCTCATACCAAAGTTTAAAGTCTTGTGGATGTCGAAGCCTATCAGAAATAACCTCTGAACAACGACAATTTGCAGCCAGCGCAGAGCAACGAGGACCTTCGATCAAAGCGCATTGACTGGTGGCCCATGGGCACTATGCATGGCGCAAAAATGGTAGTTAGGAGGCTCAGACTAGAAAACGGAGGCTGTTTCTGATCACGCATCACTGGGCAAAATCCCTTGAGAAGGAAAAGCCCCGAGTGCACGATCATAAGGGAAGCCAAGAAATCGTGGGAAAAGCGCTAAAATCGAAGGCGGGTCCCGCACTCCAAAATCGACGGAATATCGGAAGCATTTTGGGCGGTAAGCAGAATTGTCAGGAGAAGGAGCAATGCCATACAATGATTGACGCGTGTTTGGCTGATGAGAGAGAAACCGCTCTCATTGCGGGCTAACATCCGAACAAGTCAACCGTGCGATAAGAGCGATAATCGTAGGATTTGGAGGCCCCAGATCTAACGACAAAGATTGCGCCCGATGGGAAACTGGATTTGACGGAGAAAATAAGCTTCGACACATAAAGGTTGAAATCCGATTGGACTGCTGAGTTGGCGGATGAATCATTTCATAGAGTAAATGAAGTAACAAACCATTGAGGAAGAGTTGGCTCAGCTTGCGAGGAGACAAGTGGCCACCTCACTGTGAAGCATTACAGTGATGATGACGTAGAGTAGGGAATTCCAGCATCGAGACTGACGATCTGAAGAGCCGAGAGAAGAAACGAACAGTCGAGGAACGAAATGGTTCTAAGAGCCACGAACAGACGGAGAGTAGAAGAGGAGAAAAAAAGTGTACAACGAGAAGATGCTGAATGCACAGAGAGTCTAGGGAGTCACTCAGAGGTCAAGTGGAAAAGCCAGAGAGCTCAATTAACAACAACATATTGTTGTTGGAGTTGCTTGGAAGTTGAGCGACTCACAGAGGCATGTAAAAGCCTGGGAGGAAGAGCTTGGAGAAGTCAGAGCCAAGAGCTAGAGCGAGCGCCAGAAACGAGAGCTGAGAGCCAGAACTAGAGTCGGAGCCATAGAGCCAAAGCTAGAGTCAGAGCCATAGCCAGAGTAAGAGCCAGAGCTAGAAAGCCAAAGAGCTCCAAGAGCCAAGGGATAAGATGGTGTTCTGAGCCCAATGTTCCCGTATAAAACATTGGAGTTGAGTGTAGGCACTTGTAAAAGAACTATTGCCATAATCCCAAAGAGCCTAATCGAGTTGATTAGAGCTCAAGGAGACGTAGCCCAAGATATCAGGGTGAACTCCATATTATACTGTTGTCTTATGTGTTTGTTTTTATTGCTGCTTTAACTACTGTTATATGCATTTATATATCAGTTTAAGTACCTTCCCATATCAACACAAACAACAATTTTTAAAGTAAATAATCAGCGGAAAACAAATACCAACATACACCCATATTTTCAAGCATTTCTAATTTCTGCATTGGTTAATCAAATAGACTTGGGAAAATTTAAAGCTTTGGAAGTGGGAGAGGTTCTTGTAAGTTAGACAAGAAGCCTAAGAGCCACATTTTCAGGTCAGGTGGTATCAGAGCTTAAGATTGATTAACCCCACCTTCAAAGAGGGTTGTATCAAAATGCTTGATTGACAGGGCAAAGATTGCTTGTCTGAAACGTGTTTGGATAGTCAAGGATTTATTGCCTCATCGATTGTATGCTTGGTTGCAAACTGACTATTGTTGGAGTTTGCAGAGGTGAAGGGAAAGCTAGTGATAGCTCAGTGCAGGAAGGACAAGAAGGAAGAAGGGCTGAAGGCATTCTTCTATCCCAAAGGACCTCAGGGCAATCCTCGAAGCACAAAAGGTTGTTGCAAGAGGTTACTGGATAAGCTCTTTAATAATCTTGTTTGAAGTTCTTTTATGCATTTTGAAAATGACAACTTCTACAAGTGAGTTCTCAAATTCTTCTTGCTCCCGAAGTTCCTTTAATGGGGACATGAAGCAAGACTTGTCCACCATGATGGATATGGTGAGAGAAATGTATGAGGATGGGAGGAAGAGCAACATACTTAGAGAGAAGTTGAATTCCATGGAGGAAGAGAAGTAGATGCTTTCTGACAAATTGCAGGGAATGGAGAGGCAACTTCATATTGCAAGTATGAACTTGAAAAGGATGCATGAGTTAGAGTCACAACCCTTTGTTGCAAAAGAAGCCTTGGCCAAATATCAGCTTGAAGAAGAGGTAAACCATTCTTGTTTGTCTTCAAATTCTTCTAAGAAAGCTTATATTGGTTTTTTTGAAAAATATACCAGAGGCATAGGTTCCAAGCTAATGTCCAAGATGGGCTATGAAGGAAAAGGATTGGGCAAACATGCACAAGGTATTGTTGAGCCAATAATGGTTGAGGAAAGGCCTAAGTATTTGGGTCTTAGCCATGGACAGTCTTATGGAGAGAGTTCCAAAGCTGCCATGAAGGCCATTGAAACAGTTCCAAAAAGGAGTTTCATTGCAGGTCCTCTACCTCAGAAGTGTGAGGATTGTGTTTAGGAGGAATGCAATAGCTCGAAACATCATTCGCATGATGCAGGTGTTCAGAAGCACATACTTGAAGTAGAGAGTTGTGGAAACTTTGACAGCCTTGAAGAAAGTGATAGTGTTCCAAAGGGAGCTATTTCTTCATTTGCTTCACCTCCTCATGAAGGCAATAAAGGTGAAAGAGGCAGCTATAAATCTGGTTCTAAATACATTCCTTTTGATTTTGTAAAGCATGGAAAAAGAATTGCATGTTTCTTTTGTGGTTTGGATAACCATTATGTTTCTAGATGTTGGAAGAGGATGACCGCATATAGGAAACTTTTGAAGGAAAAGAAGCAAGCAACCAAAGGTCCACAGGACAAGGCAAATCATGTTGTCAAAAAGATGCATGTGTGTTGCACTCACTGCCATAAGCAAGGGCATCTTGCTGAAAGGTGTTGGACTTTGAATCCAGCAATGCTTCCACCAAAGCTGAAGGAGAAAGTGGAAAAAGTAAATGGCAGGCATGGAAATAAAGATTCCAAGATTGATGTGGTTTAGGATGATTCAGATATTGATGCTGATGTGCAAACAAAGGAGGGACCTTTGAAATGGATTGGTAAGAAATGGTTAGAATTATTATCCAATTAAGGCTGCATGTCTAGTGATGCATCTGTTTGCATTTCTTTGTGGAATAAATGCAAGTTGTAGAATCTTACCAAAATGGTAAATAGAAAGAAGTTGAGTAGGAAACTCACTTTATTACTGCAACAGTATGTTCATTTCAGCTTCGAAAGTACAGTGTACTTAAGAGAAAGTTGAAAGATGGAATGCATGCTTGAGCATGAGATGTATGTGATGCTGGCTTGGGAGAAGTTAACTTGGTTTCTAAAATGGAGATAAGGATGAAGTGTTTCATCTTTTGGAAAAAAGTCCTAAAGGTCTTTTTCCTACATGCTCGACTTGAAGGGTCGTTTGTTGTAAAGGCATGTTTTATTGGCTTGTCATTTGTATGTATATGTAAGACATGGAAGGGTTCACAAGATGTGAAATCTGTTTCTTTGTTGAAGCAGGAGTTAGCCCATGCAGTTGTTGTTTGTATGCCTGTTGTTGTTAACAATTTTTGTTGGCAGCTTTTCAAACAAGTACAAATGAAAGTTTTGTGGAGCAGATGTACTTCACATTTGTTTGAGCCACCTTGGATCAAGGATCAAGGCAAAGAAGCTCAAACTACCTTCTATAAACTTCACAGAAAAAGTTTTGCATAAAGTCAAGGAGGAAAACCGTTCTTCCTGAGACGACCAACCCATCCAAGAAGGGAAGTGGTTAGAGATTTTGGCTCGGAGGCACTATGTAAAGGCAAGTGTAGGGAGGCTGAAAGAAGAGGGTGTTGTTACTCTCATTTACTGCTTAGATCAGTATATCAATCTTTTGGTGGACCAAAAGTTCTTTTAGTGCGAAGGCTGATCCAAAATTGGATCCTTAAACTCTCTTAAAGCTACCCGAACTCTCTAAAAGCTCATACCAAAGTTTAAGGTCTTATGGATGTCGAAGCCTATCAGAAATAACCTTTGAACAAGAACAATTTGTAGCCAACACAGAGCAACGAGGACCTTTGGTCAAAGCGCATTGACCGGTGGCCCATGGGCACTGTGCATGGCGCAAAAATGGCAGTTAGGAGGCTTAGACTAGAAAACGAAGGCTATTTCTGATGCGCGATTAGCGCATTGCTAGGCAAAACCCCTTGAGAAGGAAAAGACCCGAGTGCACGGTCACAAGGGAAGCCAAGAAACGATCGGAAAATCGCTAAAACCAAAGGCGGGTCCCGCGCTCCAAAACCAGCGGAATATCGGAAGCATTTTGGGTGGTAAGTGGAATTGTCAGGAGAACGAGCGATGCCGTACAGTGATTGATGCGTGTCTGACAAATGAGAGAGAAAACCGCTCTCATCGCGGGCTAACGTCCGAGCAAGTCAACCGCGCGATAAGAACGATAACCGTAGGATCTGGAGGCCCCAGATCTAACGGCGGAGATTGCGGCCGATGGGAAATCGGATTCGACAAAGAAAATAAGCTTCGGCACATAAAGGTTGAAGTCCAATTGGACTGCTGAGTTGGTGGATGAATCATTTCACAGAGTAATCGAAGTAACGAACCATTGAGGAAGAGCTGGCTCATGTCGTGAGGAGACAAGTGGCCACCTCTCTGTGAAGCGTTACAGTGATAATGATGCAGAGTAGGGAATTCTAGCACCGAGGCAGGCGATCCGAAGAGTCGGGAGAGGAAATGAATAGTCGGGGAACAAAATGGTTCTAAGAGCCACGAACAGACAGAGAGTAGAAGAGGAGAAAAAAAAAAGCATATAGCGAGAAGACGCTGAATGCGCGAGAGTGTGGGGAGTCACTTGGAGGTCGAGTGGAAAAGCCAAAGAGCTCAATTAACAACAACATATTGTTGTTGGAGTTGCTTGGAAGTTGAGCGACTCACAGAGGCATGTAAGAGGCCGGGAGAAAGACCTTAGAGAAGCCAAAGCCAAGAGCCAGAGCTAGTGCCATAAGCGGGAGCTGAGAGCCAGAACCAGAGCCAGAGCCACAAAGCCAAAGCTAGAGTCAGAGCCAGATCTAGAGCAAGAGCCAGGGCCAGGGCTAGAGCAAGAGCCAGAGCCAGAGCCAAGAGCCAGAGCTAGAAAGCCGAAGAGCTCCAAGAGCTAAGGGATAAGATGGTGTTTTGAGCCCAATGTTCCTGTATAAAACATTGGAGTTGAGTGTAGGCACTTGTAAAAGAACTATTCCATAATCCTAAAGAGCCTAATCGAGTTGATTAGAGCTCAAGGAGACGTAGCCCAAGATATCAGGGTAAACTCCATATTATACTATTGTCTTATGTGTTTGTTTTTATTGCTACTTTAACTACTGTTATATGCATTTATATATCAATTTAAGTACCTTCCCATATCAGCACAAACAATAGCTTTTAAAGTAAATAATAAGTGGAAAACAAGTACTAGCATACACCCATATTTTCAAGCATTTCTTATTTCCGCATTGGTTAATCAAATAGACTTGGGAAAATTTAAAACTTTGGAAGTGGGAGAGGTTCTTGTAAGTTAGACAAGAAGCCTAAGAGCCCCATTTTCAGATCACGCAGCCAAGATAGAACGCAAACAGGGGTTTGAGGGTTGAGAGGGTTAATTTTTTTTTTTTTTTCAAATTTTGCAGCAAACCCAAAAACCCAGGTAGCAAATCAAAAAATCGGACAAATGGTATTCAGAAGACCTCAACAATCTTGAATAAAAATGTCAAATTCTTCTGCTTCAGATTTATTAATGAAACCCTTAAAAAATTTCTCAAAAAAAAAATTTAAACCCTGGACTACAAAATCTTTTGAATAATATCCCTGCAAAATGATGTTGATGAACGCTAGAGATCCATACAGTTTTCTTCTTCAGATCTGTAGCTACACGACAACGAGAAAACCCCCAAACGATATATACAATGATAAAAAAGTAAAACCCTAGAAACCCAAGTCAGAAAACCAAAAACATTTACAGATCTATGAACAAGAATGATAGATCTATCAGATCTAGGGAGTGTAAGTCCAACTTTGCTCCCAAATTTGACAATATAAGGCTCTCAAAGCCAGATTTTTCAACTTAGCGCATACAAAATTAAATTTTTAAATTTTAAAGGAGGTGCTTTGCTCCAAACCCTTCATGCATCACCACTAAAAATCTTACGATAAGCCCGGGATAAAATTAAGCTGGGCTCTTCAGAAAATATGGATTGGGAGTTGGCTGGTCCAACTGAAAACTTCCTCGAATGCCTCATGATCTAAAAATAAAGAGTTTCTTGGAAAACTCAATTTAGCCATCAACATAGAGCGAGAAAACAATAATAAAATTCAGACAAATAGAGATACTTGCTATTATGTTCAGAATTTAGATTATTATTCAAACCCTAGTGACTGAGCAAGATACCTATATTGAAATCACTCTTCAGAAGCTATTATCAATGGCTAAATAAAATTTATGCATGGAAAATGACACATCTTACAGTATTTCTACGAAGAGTAAACACCAATGAAGCTTAACCTCAAAGTCTTTCTTTATTATCCAAAAAAAAGATTACACGAGAGTTTTTCGCTTAGCACACGACTCATAGGTCGGATGAATGAACTGACAAATGACTTTCTATTTAAAGATAAATCCTCCAACGGCTAGTTCGAGTATCTTTGTCAAAGCAATTTCGACTGTTGATGAGGATTAAAATTTCTTTTAATCTCATCTGTCGAAATTTTAAATTCTTGAGGAAATTCAAAATTTTCAGTTAAATGCATTTTAATTAATTCAAAAATTAAAATTTTGAATTAATTTCCTCAAAATTTTGACTTTGACTTAACCCCAGGGATCAAAGGCTTAAAATTTATCAAAATAATTAATTTATCTTTGTCCCTGGACCTCTTAAAATTTAATTTTTAAAGACCAACAAATTTTGCCTTCGGAGAATTTAAATTTACCTAGGACCTAGAATTAGTTAAATTTATGGTTTAGGATTTTAATTAATTTTTGGCCAAAAATTTTAATTAATTAACCTATGAGGGGATAAATTATTTTTCCAACCCTCAAGACACTTTACATCATAATTTTCATATCTTTTACATCATAAGGGGGAAAACCCATCTGATTTAGACCCTCACAGACTACCCATTTCTGCAACACAAATATAATCCAACAGATCAAGCAATTTGTAATAAAATAACTTAACCAAATAGTTAGGATTATTTCCAAATCACTTTTACATAAACTCGATCTATAACACTAGGACTCACCTAAGATCCCAGTGACAAAATCCATTCCGGCTTTGGGGTAAGGCTAAAGGAAAACTTTGCCGACTATCTGAGAACGGATCGGTGAGACAAAAAACCTCCCGGAATGGAGATCGTCACCAGAAAAGTAGGTTTACCTAGGGAAAGTACATACACAATACGGATCTGTTGAAATTATTTACATCATATACATACAAAATGGGTTTACATTATAACATGATCATCAGGTTGATGATGATAGCTGGACGGCATGAAAAAATTGATCAGATGCTATCCCTTTTGCGAAAAAGGGAGTGTACTACTATGGGTCGTTGAGACGTAGTGGTCAACATGAGTGATCATTGTTCAACTGAGATAAGATCTTCTCTTATGTTGAGACATGTACATCTGAGATGAGACTTATGGTGCAGCCGGAAATTCCTCCCTAGCTGTGAGGGAGTGTTGAAGATTGGCAGCTTCAGTAAGAATTTCATTAACAAAATAATGGAGAAAATTCAATTTTTAAAGTTTGACCAAGTAAGCCCTAAGGAAGGCAAGTTGGCCCTACAATGGAAAAGGCTCCTCCAGAACCTCATATAAATACATCATCGTTGGAGATCATTTTGGCACATCACATCATCACAATTCGATCTGAAAATCATAGAGGTGAATTCACATGTGTGGAGGAGCAGGGAGACATTTTCTGTTCTGCGTTGACCAACACCTTTCTCTCTCTTTTCACCTGCGTTGGCTTGGGCTGATTGGCTTTGTTTGATTGAGTTTTTGGACTGACTTGAGAGGCCGATTATTCTAGGAATCTTTGACTGTGTTTTTATCTCAGTTTTGGGCACATTGACTGAGGTTGACCGTAGGTCAACTCTCTCTCCTTTGACAGAGAATTGCAGGAAGACTTTGCATCTGTTTGACCAAGGGTTTGACTATCTTGGAAGGTTGAACCTTTCACTATAGTATTCTGCTGCATTGACTGAATCCTTCTCTCTCTACATTGACTAAAATTCTGGGCATTGACTGCAGGGTTTGACTATGACAATTGACTGAAAATTTCAGGGGTTCATTGACTGATGTTTGATTGCCTTCCACAGGCTGAAATTTGGCCCTCTGTTGCAGACTGTAATCTTTGACTAGAGTTGACTTGTCTCTCTCATTTGATTGGTTTTGACTTGATTGACTTCGTAGTCAAAGGTTTGACTTTGACTGGTTTATGGTTGTATAAATTGGACTATGTATCTCAAGCTGAACATTGAATGAACATCTAAGAAAAAGAAGAATTGCCCTGGTCTTTGACCAAAATCTGTGTGTCTCATCGTTCTTGGCTATCTTTTATTGTTCATTACTATTTACTGTTATATCTATAATTGCCTAACTGTTACTGGGGTGAATGAATTTGTTTTAAGTAATTATTGCAGCATATAGCATGAGAAAAAATTAACAGAAACTGCATAGGTCCTCAAGTGGATCATGCAAATAATCCACCAATTCTTCTATTTCATCCTCCTGCCCTAAGAAGCCCATAACGGAGTCATAGTAAATCTAAATTGTGCACAATAATGCATACTATTTGATTTCCTGTTTAATAGGCTTGAAAATTGTGACATATGCTTCAACCTTAATGTCTTAAACAATATGGCCACCATATATTGTCTAGAATTTTGGTCACCCTTGGGTAAGAAGCTTAACTATTTTTTTCATCAGTGACACCATCAAATTTCTTGATTTTAAGATGATCCTTAAACAAGCTGATAGCAAGACCTCCAGTATGGTTATATATAGGATAACTTGCACTACACTTATTCTGTTGATTCCACTAAGGTATGGTCGTATTCTTGTATTAAGTTCTAACACAACATGGGTTTCTATATGATGCTAATAAATAATTTGAAGAGTTTCAAACAATTTGGAACTGTAAGGATAGGAGCATATATGGCTTCTATATCTTGATTGCAAGTTGCAAAGCTCTTTCATGTTGTGTGTATAGGCTAGATGTATACTTTTGTTTCTGTAGAACGTGTTAAGATCAGTACCTCTTATTGTCACTAATGTTGTAAGAATTTACATATAAAAGCTTCATTTAAGTTTGTCATCTAACTCCATGGTAATATAAGCTGTTTTTACACCCAAGTTAGACTAGGTTACCTCCCATGCTTTTGTGCCAATTGCAAGTGAGTACACTAATTGCTTATATTTCCACACCATTAGATTGGAGAGTAGAGTTAGCATCCTTTGACTAGGAGTTTGAATCTTCTTAATTGAACCTTGTTATTAAGACTAAATTCAATGTTTTCTTGATTTTTTCTTGGTGAAATTAATTTGAGTTATTTTGACATCCAAATGTCTTACATTAAAATTGTATCCTTGGTCCTCTAGGGACACTTCGTGCGCACAGATGTGGTTGCCATCAAAGGGATGAATGGTAGCAGAATGTACTTGGGTCATACGACCTTTTACCTTGGATTCATGAGTGATGGTATACATCTTTTTACATTATGTTGAAATCCATGAAATCTGCATCTGCATTTCATGTTGCAGTTTATTATTTCCATTTGGACTTGTTTATATCTTATTTAAAAGACAATGTAAACTAGGGAGCATTAAATCAAAATGAAGATGCAGATAATTAGATAAAAACCAAAGCATCTTGGTCAAAGATAGTACAAAGTATTTTCATTGTCTAAATAATTAAACACTTGCATCGAAGTTAATATGGCATGATTACAAGTAAAAGTGATGTCAAAAGTAAGAAGAATGAGATGGGAAAATAAGATATTTGCAATGCGGGATCACTATAACTATATAAGCAAACGAACATTCCGATCATTTTAGACATATAAAAATAACCAAGAAATTTAGGTAACAATACCAAAATATTGACATTGTTTGCTTAAAGCCTTTGGTAGAGTCATCTTTTAATTTTTCCTTGGGGGTAGATGTGAAAATTTCAACAATTGCAGCAACTGGAAATTATTCTCCTAACTGTAAATTTAATTACGCAGTTTATTTGCTACAACAAACAATGAATAAAATCACAACTGCAATTTTCACCATAAAAACTGCGGAAAATAAAATGTTGGAAATTGAGAAATGCTAGCACATACACAAAATTTTTGACAACGTTATTTTTATACAATTGTCCCCGGAAAAACCCAATGTGAGAAAACCAGTGCAACAAATGAGGGTTTTATTATTATTATTATTATTATGCAGTGGTAAATATGAGTACAATAATTTGGATGCCAAACTGGCAATCCAATCTGAGAGAATCACTAGCAAAATTCTTGAGGAATTTTCCTCACTCCACGACTAAAATCAGCTCTAGAAACTGGCTCTACAGGCCATCCTCTCAACTCCTGTGTTAGCCTCTGCACAGGCCCTTCTGCTCTGCCTCCGGAAACTGCTGATTGTTGTTGTCGCTGTCTCTGCCTATGGAGATGATTTGCTTGACCTTTTGGACTGATTCCCAACCTTCTTCACCTGAATCGAACCCTCCTTTGGCTAGATCGAATTGCCTTTGGTGTTGCTTGTGCAGTCTCTCTGTGGGAAAATTTGCACTCTCTCAAACTGATTCTTCAGGCACTGGAAACCTGCACTGGAAAACTGCCTCACTCCTCTGCCACTTGCTACTCTATCTCTGACTCGATCTCTCTTGCTGAATGACCTGCAGTGGAAAATCGAACTGTCTAGATCACTTAGTATCTGCACTAGTGCATTCTCCATCTACTGATCGACTTCTTATAATCTTCAGTTGGGACTGCAATGACCACGATTAAAACTTAATCGATGGTTGAGATCATCTCTAGGTCGATTCGTGTGAGTTTCTAGAGAATTCTCACCGTTCTGAATTATCATTGATTAATTAACCACTTTTCCTATGTTTACACTTAGGAAATATTTAAAAATAGGCTTGTTGGCCACTACGTGTCAACGACCCATAGGAGTACACCCCCTTCTTTTGCAAAAGGGATGGCGCTTGATCGATGTGTTCGTGTATAATGTAAATAATTTCAGCAAATTCGTGTCGTGTATGTAATTGCTTAGGTAAACCTACTTTTTGAGTGATGATATATATTCCGGGAGGTTTTTTGTTTCACCGATCCATTCTCAGATGGTCGGCAGAGTTTTCCTTTAGTTTTATGCCAAAGTCGGAATGGATTTTGTCACTAGGATCTTAGGCGAGTCCTAGTGTTCTAGATCGAGTCTATGTAAAAGTGATTTGGGAATAATCTTAACTATTTAGCTAGGTTATTTTTTTTACAAATTGTTTGGTCTGTTGGATTATATTTGTGTCGCAAAAATTGGTAGTCTGTGGGGGTCTATTACAAATGGGTTTTCCCCTTATGATGTAAAAAATATGAAAATCATGATGTAAAGTGAGGGTTGGAAAAATAATTGATTCCCTCATAGGTTAATTAATTAAATTTTCTGGCAAAAAAAAAATTAAAATCTTAAGCCAAAAATCTAATTAATTCAAGGTCCTAGATAAATTTAAATTTTCCAAAGGAAAAATTCGTCGGTCCTTAAAAATTAAATTTTAAAAGATCCCGGGACTAAGGTAAAGTGATTATTTTGGTAAATTTTAAACCTTTGATCCCTGACATTAAGTCAAAGTCAAAGTTTTGGGGAAATTAACTAAAAAATTTAATTTTTGACTTAATTAAAATGCATTTAATTGAAAAATTGAAATTTCCCCAAATATTTAAATATTTCGACGGATGAGATTAAAATGAATTTTAATCTTCATCAATGGTCAAGATTGCTTTGATGAGGATCACTCGAACTGGTCGTGGGAGGATTTATCTTTAAATACGAAGTCATTTGTCAGCTGATCCATCTGACTTTTGAGTCCTGTGTTGAGCAAAAAACTCGTGTGATATTTTTGGATAATAAAGAAAGACTTTGGGGTTAATTTTCGCCGGTATTACTCTTCATGGAAATACTATAAGATGTGTCATTTTTCATGCATAAATTTCTTTTAGCCATTGATGATAGCTCCTGAAGAGTGATTTGAGTACAGGTATCTTACTCAGTCGTTTGGGTTTAAGTGATAATCTAAATTTTGAATGTAATAGCAGGTATCTCTATTTATCTGAATTTTATTATCATTTTCTTGCTCTATGTTGATGGTTGGATTGAGTTTTTGCAGGAAAATCTTGATTTTTAGTTTATTGGGCGTTTGGGGAAGTTTTCAGTTGGACCAACCAACTCCTGATCCGCATTTTCTAAAGAGCCCAGCTAAGATAGCTCCGGGCTTATCATAAAAATTTTAGCGGTGATGCACGAAGGGTTTCGAGCTAAGCACCTCCTTTAAAATTAAAAAAAATATAATTTTTATGTGGGAAATTGATAGATCTAGCTTTTGAAAGCCTTAGATTATTAGATTTGGGAGCAGAGTTGGACTCACACTCCTCAGATCTAATAGATTTTCCATTCTTGTACATAGATCTGTAAATTATTTTTGGTTTTCTGACTTGGGTTTTTCTGGGTTTTAGTTTTATCATTGTATATATCGTTAGGGTGTTTCTTGTTGTCTTGCAGCTATAGATCTGAGGAAGAAATCTGTGTAGAATCCAAATCTAGGCCTTGGAGGGTAAGATCTAGATCTCTGAGGTTTTATTTGCATAATTTTGTAGGGAGATTAGTCAAAAGACTTTGCGGTCCAGGGTTTTATTTTTATTTTTATTAATTTTTTTTTTTTTAAATCTGGAGAAATTTTTATAAGGGTTTCATTAATAAATCTGAAGCAGAAGGTTTTAACATTTTAATCAGAATTTCTAGGGTTTTCTGGCTACCATTTGTCTGAGTTTTTCGATCTACTTGTTGGGCTTTCGTTTCACTACAAAAATTTTGATTTTTTTAAGAAACCTCTCTTTTCTTCCCTCTGTTGTCTGCGTTTTCCATCTCCATCAAACCCTCAATTCTGTCACTGCCATAGCCTGCTGCCTTCATAACGTCCCTCCTTATTCCTCCACGTAGTCCTCATTTCCTAGCTCTTTGCTCTCCCTACGCGACCCTCATTTCCTAACCCAGAGTTCTTCCTGTCCGCAGCCATCACTTGCAAGTTCGCACCCTCCTTTTTCCCTTCGATCTGCTGCCCATGCCTCTCCTGTTCACAACCTTCCATATCTCCTATTCCTCTCCTTTCGGCCGCTGCAAACGTACACAACAAACAAACAATTCATGCTGCCCATCCACATTCCCATCTGTTGTCCAGCTCCTCGCCCATCGCTACTGCTCCCTCTTCCTTTCTCGTCGACTTGCGCGTATTTTTATCCATTTTTCCGCTGTTAAAAACCTACACTCGCATAACAAAAATCGTATTCGACTAGTTTTTTTTTTTATGTATATGCATTAGGGTTAGTTTAATATATTTTTTTCTTTTATTTTGAAATTCGATTTGTTTTTTTTTTTTGTTCTTCTCATTTGGATTTGTTTTAATTTATTTTCGATTTGGTTCTGATTTTTATTTTTAAATTTTTTGATTTTGGTTTTCTTTTTCACTTTTTATTTTATGATTTTAAATTTTTATTTTCGTTTCAAAAAACATTAAAAACTAATAAAATCTAAAAAATCTAAAAAATCTAAAAGATCTAAAAATCTAAAAAATCTAAACAAAAAATCTAAAACATTTAAAAAATCTAAAAAATTTTAAATTTTGGTGACTGGAAAATAAACCAAAAAGGGATTTGCACTTTCATATTTAATATTTTAATGTGGCCTACGACCCATTAAAATTTTAAATTGTAACCCTTCAATTCATTTTAATTTCGTCACATTAAAAGATTTTGATTTCTTCATTCAACTAATTGCCTAAGGAATAATTAAAATTCTATTTTAAAGTTCCTTGGTGTTATTTGGTGATTAAATGCAAATTTCATGATTTTTCTATGGTCAAGGTGTGATAAATGTTTTAAATCATATTCATTGTTGGAGAAAGATAATTCTGCTAGATTATCCTGCATGTTAAAGTTTTGAGCATTTAATTGTTCATGATCGTCGCTTTGCCACATTATAAATTGCTCTGGGTGACTTGTCTTTTATTTAGTCTTTGGTTAATTCAATTTTAAGGCACTGATCTGTAGTTATTTCTATCTTGTGATTGTGTCTATCTATCTCAATTGGCCGAGACTTATTCTAAATTCATCAAGTTGTTCATCCTTAAAATCTCCTGGAGCCCGTGTTCCACTGGCTACCCTCATCCATTCACCTTGGGGACTGTTGACCCTGCCGCCCGCACCTACCTACCAGTTAGCGAGAAAAGCCTTCAACCCCACAAGGTGTGGTTGGTGGCAGGGAACTCAGAGAAGGGGCTGTCACACTGATCCCAACTCTCTCCATTTTAGCTATCTCCTAGGTTAGCTAAGGGGGGTGGTCCCTAAATGGAAAGTTAAGCTAAAAGCTAAGATGTAAAGTTCTAGGAGAATTATTAGAGTTAAATAAGATTGTTAATCTAAGATCTATAAGCAAAACATGATATAAGCAATAGCCATTAACCATACGATAAGCCTGAAACACATAAATGACTAGTGCCTTCAACACGTTACTCTTTCAGAAATGAAAAGATTTTTATTTGTATTTCTTTTTATGCTCAAAATTAAAACAAATGCTTTTAAATGAAAGGAGAAAATTTGTTTTAACTTTTCAAAATAGAAACTAAGCTAAGGGCTCCAGAAACTCCCTCTTGAGTAAATCTTTTTGATGTCTTATGAGCTTGCTGGCTTGAACAGCATGTGGGACCCTTGATATCCTTGGAGGTGACTATTCCCGCTGAAGAAGTCCTCGCCCTCCAATAAAGCTGGCAACCTATCCCTTGAAAACACAGAAAACACTTGCAAACGAATTGTTAGTGCAAAAAGAGACTTGGCATATAGAGACCAAGTTGAGCTTGTCATTCAACCGAGAATGGACAAGCTACAACAAGTGTACAAAATATACCAAGCCCAGGGGAGATTTGAGATAGCTGCAATTCTCTCCTCCCTAGACAATAGTGCCTTCAGGCAAAATGAAAAACAACTAGACAGCAAATGAAAATCAAATGAATATCAAACGACACAGGTATACCTCATGTACCAAAGCATGCACCACAAGAGAAGCTAGTAACCCCAAAGACTTTTATTTATTTATGTGAAAACTGAGTACAAAATCCGGCAGAGTCTCCGCCCGCCCAATAGCTTGTTCTATGATGTACAATAAGAGCCCAAGGCTCATATAAATAAGAAAATGGGAGCCAATCCCAATGAAAAATAAAATGACACATGTAACCTGATGACAATCCCAAGGCTTCATCGAATTTCCAAGTGGCTGCTGTAGGATTTTAATTGCTAAAGATAACTGTTGTTTATTTCAACTTAACTAGCTGTGCTGCCCATGCAAACTTGCTGCCCACGTGACCGCTGTTTTTGCTGAGTTAACTGGCTGTTGTAGCTGCCCACGAACTGCTGTTAATACCACGTTAAACTGCTGTTTACTTTGGCTGTCAATGAACTGCTGATAAACTCACGTACTTGCTGTTTTGTATTGCTGACTGGCTGCCACGTGATGCTGGAATGTCAACGTAGGCATGCTGGAATGTATGCTGTGTTAACTGCTGCCCAACGTAAATGCTGGGACTGCCGTACAGCCTGCGTTAAACTGACTGCCACGTTTAACTGTTGACTGCCCATTTGACTTACGTTGAATATACCTTGACTGTTTGCTGCCCACATAACTTACGTACGGACATGTGCCAAGTAATTTTATTTCTGGCTGAGCTTATACGCATTTTTCTGATGGCTGAGGTGTACGTACAGACTGCGTACGGACTTTTGGTGGGCATATCATGTGGGCTGAGGTGGGGTGGGTCCCCTATTCATTTAACTTTAAAAATTCAACCTTTTATAACATTCAAAAATTAAATCAAACTTATTACTTCAAAAATTTCATCGCCTTATGAACTCAAAGGTGCCTGTTTGACTTTGACTTTGACTTTTCTTTGACTTTGACTTGAAACCTTTTTGGTGGGTCCCACGTGCTTGCCACATCACCCTTGATCCTCTGCTTGACTTCCATGTCAAAATTTGACTTATTTTGACTTTGGAAAAATTCTTAAATTTTTCCAATTATTCATTTTTTTTTAATTTTTTCTTCATTTTGCCACTGTCACTTGAAAACTCGCCTTTTGAGGGACTCTGAGTCATTTTTTGACCCCCAAAGTAGGCTCTAGGAGAATGCTGGGCCTCTGAGGATGAATTTCGACTGGTAATACGCCCAGACATCTCCTGAGGCCACTTATTTATGCCTTTACATAAAAAATAATTAAAAAATCCCGTTTTGCGAGAAATTTTTAACTATTAAAAAATCCTACTTAGACCTAGCCAAATT
>APFE031094213.1:0-10648 GCA_000404065.3 Pinus taeda | reverse complement strand
GAAGATGAGTTGACCTGGGATAGAGCAAGCTCTCGAGGAAGGTGGTGTTCCATGTAAGGCGTGTGCTTCCAACGCATTGGAGCGGAGAATCCTGGTTGGTAGAGAGTGGACGGATGGATAATCGTTTGAGGGGAGGCTCAATGGTCCTTTGTTCGAGGGGAGGATTGTTGGGTATACGACCAAAGTCCCACATTGACTAGAAGTGGGGAGGATCATGGGTATATAAGGATGGACAAATATCTCCATTGGTATGAGGCCTTTTGGGGTAAGTCCAAAAGCAAATCCATGAGGGCTTAGGCCCAAAGTGGACAATATCATACCATTGTGGAGATATGTGGTGTCCAGAGTCCTTATATGTACCAACAGGGATCTCTAGATCGTTCTCTTAGATAAAGAGATGACATCGACAAGAGACGATCCGTTGTAGGAAGGACATAGGGAACAAGTGGTAGATGGCGAAATAGAGTACCAAAGGAGGAGGTAAGGATGTAAATTGCAGAAGGATTATACTCTTGAACATGTCAGTGACACGAATTTGGAGGGTGGCAGCATTCAGGTACCAAGGGATCAGAAGTTTGATGGATCAAATGGAATAAGGCTAAATGGAAGCCCAAAACCCCAGAAGGCCAAATGACGATGTGTGAATATCACAACCCAACAAGAAGCAAAAGTGTCGATGTGCAAGAGTGACTAGCTGCCGTAGGTAATCAATGACAATTTCCAAATTTCCCCCCACCATTGCTAGCGAGTACCCCAATTGTTTTTGAAAACAAGCTTGAAGGGGATAGCATATGCGTGTAAGTTCGACCTTCGGTTGAATCCAACCTAGTAATAGTTTAACGAGCCCTAGGGAGGAGAAGCTCGAGTCTCATCATGGTGATGAGTCTAATGTCGTCAGGGTTTAACGAGCCTGACATAGGTAAAACTCAGAGTCTTTTTCATGTTTAGAGAGTTTGAAAACGACACGGAAAATAAAACTCCAGGGCGGTCCTTTTTCGTAGATTTGTGTCTCTCGAGCCCGAAAAAGTATAAAACATTACTCGAAAGAATCGCTTGACCATTACGATCAAGGAGTACTTTTCATGATTAGTGACCTCGACCCGAAAAAGTAGAAAAGCGATCGAAAACACATCGTTTCGTAACCAATAACGAACCTGAAACAACAAAATTTCGGTAATCTTTTCACATTTATATGGTCAGAAAAGGGCTTAAAGCAAACCGCCTCTTATTTCATTTAACGAGTCAAAAAGGGAAAAATACTCTGCAATCTTTTCATATTTTACGAGTCAGAAAAGAGCTTAAAGGAGACTTGTCCTGGAGGAACGAGTGGTATAAAGGGTCGCAACTGGTTCCGGCAATGGTGGAACTGCTCAAAACATGTAATGGTCAATAGGTTGGATAATAAAACCACTCATCACTGCGGTTTCTCAAGAAAGGAAAAGCAATCAAGTGAAGGCATATGATTGGCCAAAGATATGGTGGCAATGGAATGAAACAACCAAGGCTCATCTAGCAGATAAAAACAACAATCACGAGATGGAAATCGGGTATGGGTTCATTTTTACACAAGCTTGAACCATGGAAAACTCTGCTTGGATTCGGTTTCATGTTTACACAAGCTTGAAACAAAAAACTATGCTTGTTATGAGTTTGCATGCCCCCAGGCATAATGACGCAAATCAAGGTAGATGCCCCCCAAGCTTCATTGCATTCAACGAGGTGGATGGAATGAGGGTTCACTTTCGAGATCTTGGAAAGACTCGACTTGGATTTTACGAGTCTTAATCAAAGACTCGATTTGGAAAGGGAGTTGTTTCATTTTTTAATGAGGTTGACTCAGTAAAAGAACTATCCTCATAACCTTTGTTTCATTTTTTTAAGAGGTTGACACAGGAACAAACTATCCTCGGGCCTCCTTGTTTCATTTTTTAATGAGCTTGACACAAGACAAGGAACTATGCGCCAAATTCCTTGTTTCATTTTTTAATGAGCTTGACACAAGACAAGGAACTGTGCTCCAGGATCCTTGTTTCATTTTTTAACGAGGTTGACACAAGATCAAACCATCCTCGGAACTCCTATTCATGGGCCATACGAAAACATGACACCAAAGAGATATTCATTAGATGGAAGAACCACGCTCTTGGAGGAACACATGTCGTTAGGGACCAAAGACAGATCGGGTTCCAATGCCCCCAGTATACGATGTACGAGACCATCTGCATGATCATCAGCAGAGGTGGAAACGGAATGGGTAGCCACGTAATTAACTTGTGGCAAAGAAGGTACTACTTGCGAGCAAGAACCGAGAGGGGATGACAGCTGCGCAGGAGGCACCGGGGGACTAAAGAACGATAATTGATCTATGGTCACCATTCTTACATCGTGTGGAAAACAAACCACACAAAAAAGTGAAGAGAAAAGGGCCCCCATGGCATAAACATAGCCATGGCTAAGGATAAGACTGAAATCTAAAGCACCTTGGAAAACCATGACGTCTATATAGACGGTTTTTCCCACCAAAGTAATAGGAAGCTTCGGTAGGATCCCTAAAGGTTGATTGGTTCCTCCATCAAATGCTAACAGATTCTGCATGACTGGCACAAGTTGTGGGGAGCCCAAAGCTTGCCAAGTAGTGAAAGGCGTGAGACTAACCGACGCACCCTCATCCAATATAGTGCCAGGTACTGCCTTATCATAGGCATGTACTGTAATATGGAAAGGCACATAGGATGGAAGGTGGAATGTAGTCAAATGACTCTAGTCGAACGAAACGACCAAACTACTTGGTGGGGGAATCATATGATTGTCCCCCTGCTCTACAGGAACCAAAGAAGGATCCTCTTGACCAGCACGGATAGGAGGGTCATTTTTAGACTCAGGAGAATCTGATGAGATTAGAAGAACATGGGCATGATGCTCTTCTGAAACAGAGTGATCAACAGGTGGTGAACCCAAGTCGACACACTCTCCGACCAATGGTTGGTCTGGAACAGGCTTAGCACAGCCAGGTTTGGAAAGAGGAGGACAGAAAAGAGAAAAATCTAAGTCAATCTCTTGGTCGATGGGGAGAGGGTCTGAAGAGAGCCTCTGATAACCAACGGGAAGTTGGGGTGAAGAAGATGTAAGACTTTCCAAAATAGCGAAAACTTTATCCATGAGCAAACAAAGGTGAAGGGGATGGTTGCCTTCACATAGCCTACAGGGGAATCGAATCTTCCCTTTCTTCTTACCATTGCCAGTTGATAGGGTATCATTGTGATGAGCTTCAGAGGATGATGAGGGATGAGCCGGATTGTGGGGCCATACTTCTAAGATCCTAGGAATGTCAGGACAATCATGAAGAAGATGGTCACCCTTGCATAATTTACAAGGAAACTTAACCTTCCATGGAGGAGCAGAAGGTGTTCCAACCTGAGATGTACTCGGAGCAACGATTGCACAGGTGGCCTCGTGCTTATTAGACTTCTTCTTCTTCTTCTTAGTCTCCTAGTTACTAGATGTGAAACTTTCACTAGGCGAAGGAGGAGAGGAGGAGGAAGAAACAGGGGAAGAAGGCGTAGGCTCAACCTTGGAATCATTGTGTCTTGCTTCAGACAAAGAAGATGGTGGAATAGGAGCCATGACGCTTGAGACCACCGAGGTTGAAAACAACCACACGGGCAAATTGATGGTTAACCCAGGCAAAGACAATGTTGACATATATGGAGCACTGACATTTCCAAATGGAGGAAACGGACCAGGATTTCCATCTGGGGGAAGACCTTGGCCGGTAGACTCGAGGAATGTTGCCATCAAGAACGAGCCTGAAAAACACTCTTATCACAACCAAGAACTCGAACTGTTACCAGGAATATTTCATGGGTAGTAAATTTTATGAGGCAAGAACAAAACTTGACCTTTTCATGTTTCAAGAGTCGAAAAAAGGACGAAAAGGTGACTATCTCTTTCGAGGTTTAATGAACCTGAAAGGACAAGTGCACAAATGGACCTTTTCTTTTAAGGAGTTCGAAAAGGAACGAAAGTGACTACTCTAGAGAAACTAGGGAAATGTTTACCAAACATCTTGTAAAACTGCATATACACCTTGGCGATCATATGAAAACCAAGGACTTTCCTTACGACAGTCAATCTTCCCGAATGCTATGTTTGGTGTGTTAAGGTTTGCAAGGCGGCATACACGGCTTCCTAAGGATATAGGATGATAACCTATTGGGGTCTCCCAACATATACTCGACGGCACATGGGAGCATAATTCCGTACTAGACCACTATTGAGTCACAGAAGGAGGAATCACCCAACCTTGAGTGAAAACAATAGTGACTAGGTTTAACGACGCCGAAGCACGTCTCTAGCCTAGACCTCTAAGTAATGAGCATTATGTTCCAGTGCATTGTTAGGTTTATTCAGTTCATTTTAAAGTTGATCTTGAGTTATGTTTCAATTTTCGGGCCTTACTGTATATATACAACAAAACCTAGGATGCAGCTAGAATGAACGAAATATCCTTTTACTTCAATGAACACCTACCTACAGGAGGGTAGAGAGATCATTCCCAAACCAAGAAATCCAAGATAAGAAAATGCAGTCATTCAATGCATACAGAAATCAATTCCTATAGTGCATGGATACTACTAATGAGAAATTTTATCATTCGCTTTCCAATATGCAACCTTGAAATGCAAATTCACTTTCACTTTCATATACTAAATGAATGCAATCTTTTGATTTTGATGTTTTAAATTTAAAAGAAACAAACAAGCAAGCGTGAAAAAACTAGTCAATCCAAAAAATCGTGATCTATGTTCGGTAGTGAAAATAAATCGAATCAATACCAACAATTTGTCCAATAATCATCACTAAATCAACCAGAAACAAGCAATGGGGAAGGCTCAATCAATCCAACAAGAAAGTTGCAAATGAACCTTGGGAAAACCAACAACCAAGCCAATTGATTCAAGAACTTGAAATAACAAACTAGGTCACACAGGCAGAAATGCAAGATTCACTCAACCGAGAAAGAAAGAGTGCCTTAATCATAAACAGTGAAAAACAAGCTACTGAGCAAGAGAAAAACAGTAAGGGATCAACAGGACTGGTGAACTGAGGAGGCAGAATTGAAAAAAATCAATTCTACAGGAATCATCGCGAGGACAACACAAGAAACTAGCGCTGATCAGCAACTAGCTATAGCAACAGAGCGATGTCATCGCGGAAGTACACGTCTTTCCCGTGACGTACAGATTTCAGGTGTCGCGACCGTGAGACATTATTCAACGACGCACGGGACTTTACAAAAGAGTGAGCACGATGTTGGCGCAACTGTTAGACTATTTTCCGCGATGATGTTAAAAACAATGACAAACGAACAAAAAACTCCCAAACAAAAACCAGTCAATCTGATAGACAATAGAGGGATTCCCCAGATCAATCTAGGTGACCCAAAAGACTGATAGTTAATCCCCAAAACTCAAGAGAGACCAAATCAAAATCAAAACAAGATCAAACAAGAGAAGAACATAGGACAGAGTCTATTACACAGTAATTTGTCACTGCCTTCACCCCTAGTCTGTCTATTGTGTCATGTTTCCAAGTCAAACATGCTCATGTTACACAAATGCTCTCCTATGCTTCCAATTGACCTATTTTTCCTAATTTATTTGCATTATCGCGCCTATGGACTTAATATACATGTTGAAGGGTGCTCATAAATAGTCCATCCACGTTGCCAGCACGGAAGTACATCTGATTCCCGCGATGGTCCGATTTCATGCTCCAGCGCGAGGTTTCTTATTATCTTTAGCGATCATCTGACTAGCTGCATTGCTCACTCGCGATGTCGGCGCTGAAGTTCAGTTATGTACCCATGATGATCCAGATTGGGCGAATTTGTTCCAACAGTCGGCCTTCTGGATGACTCCAAACTTGGTTGTTGGCCTAGTTTGTGTTGCCCTTCCTTCCCTAGTGTGGCAGTTCTGTCAATTGTGCTACCTTCCTTAGTGATAAGCTCTCTCCTCCACCTTTCATGGAGACTCCTTCTCCTATTTAAACACTCACCTTTGATATGATCAGCTAGTTAGTAGTTGGAAAATTATTGGATTGAGTAGTGTTGTTAGTGCTTTTTAATAAATAGCTGGTGTGAGTGTGATAAGTGTGAGAGTGTTGATAGCTTGGGGAAGGTTGTGAAGTGCCCTTGATTTCATGCAAAACTTGTGAGTGAGAGAGAGACCTTTGTATGTTGGGAGATCCATCTTCAAAGAGCGAATGCTTGAAGAACACGCTGGCTGGATTCCTCTGAGAAGGCTTGTGACGTCAAGACTTTGGTTGTAAGCTTGCTCTTATTTCATTATTAATACAATCAACAATGTTTTCCTATGTCTTGTATGTAATGTACTTGATAGCTCATGACTTCTTGACTTTGTGAGTAAATAGATCATTGTTGTTTTCCGGTTACATGCTTTGTTGTATTTCCTTTGCATTGTTTCAGGTTGATCACTCATTGAGGAGAAGGAAGTGAAAGCTGGAGTAGCGCAACAGAAGTCCATCGACCATCGGTTGAGGTAGGCCTCTAACTTTGACTGTTTAAGGAAAGCTATTGTTGATCTGTCCTTGTTTGTGACTAGACCCACTCTAGGGCTAGAGGGGTTGCCTCTGTCTGCAAAGGGAACACTTTCCTGCATCAAAAATTGGCGACTCCACTAGGGAGTCTATCCTCTATTTTTTCTCTTTTCTCCTATTTTTATTATGGATTTGGTATCTCTTTGCTTTTGGGGATTAATTAGCAGTTTTTTTTGGGTCACCTGGGTTGATCTGGGAGGTCCCTCTATTATCTGTTAGTTTGGCTAGTCTTGGTTTGGGAGTTTTTGGCTTGTTTGCCATTGTTTTTTGCATCATTGTGGAACTTAGCCTAATAGTCACGCTGACATCGTGATCACCCTTTTGTAAAATCTTGTGCGTCGCGGAATAACATCAAACAGTCGTGACGATCCTGGAAATCGGATCATCACGAGAAAGGCGTGTACTATCGCGCTGAAAGTGCTCTGTTGCTACAGCTAGCTCCTTATCACCGCTAGTTGCTAGTGTTACACTCGTGACAATACCTGTAGGATTGATTTTCTCAATTCTGCCTCCTGAGTTTTCCAGTCTTCTTGGTCTCTTGCCGTTTTTGCTTGCTCGGTCATTTGTTTTTCACTGTTTATAGTCAAGACACTCATTCTTTGGCTTGGTTGAATGAATTTTTCATTTTTGCCCGTGTGACCTAGTTCATTATTTCAAGTTTCTTGAATCAATTGTCTTGGTTGCTGGCTTGCTCAAGATTCGTTTACAGCCTCTTATTGGTTTGATGGGGCCTTCCTCTTTGTTTGTTGCTGGTTGATTTCTAGTGTCGATTATTGAACCAATTGTTTATGTTGATTTGATTTCTTCACTACCAAGCATAGATCACAATTGTTTGGATCGATCAGTTCACACTTGCTTGTTTGCTTCTTTGAATTTAAAACAAAAAGAAAATCAAAAGTTTGCATTCATTTACCATACAAAAGTGAAAGTACATTTGCATTATGAATTTTCATGTTTGAAAAATTGGAAAGCGCATTTTAAATATTTCATTAGTAGTATCGGTGCATCGTGAGATTAGTGTATTGATGCATTGTGTTTCTCAGTGTTTGCACTCACTTGTCTTGGTTTTCTTGGTTTTGGAATGATCTCTCTACCCTTCCGTAGGTAGGTGTTCATTGAAGTAAAAGGATATTTCATTCATTCTAGCTGCATCCTAAGTTTTGTTATATACATACGGTAGGGCTTGAAAACTGAAACATAATTAAAGATCAACCTTAAAACGAACTGAATAAATCTAACAACGCATTGGAACATAATGCTTATTATTTAGAGGTCTAGGCTAGAGACATGCTCCGACGTCGTTAAACCTAGTCACTATTGTTCTCACTCAAGGGTGGGTGGTTCCTCCTTCTGTGACTCAATAGCGATATAGTACGGAATTGTGCTCCCATGTACCGTCAAGTATATGTTGGGAGACCCCACTAGGTTATCATCCTATATCCCTAGGAAGCCATGTCTGTCGCCTTGCCAACCGTAACGCATCGAACACAGCATTCCAGAAGATTGACTGCCTTACAGAAAGTCCTTGGTTTTCATATGACTACCAAGGTGTATATGCAGTTTTATGGGTTGTTTCATAAACCTTTTGCCTAGTTCTCCATAGTAGTCACTTTCGTTCCTTTTCGGACTCCCTAAAAGAAAAGGTTCATTTGAGCACTTGTCCTTTCAGGCTCATTAAACCTCGAAAGAGATAGAGTCACCTTTTCATCCTTTTATCGACTCTTGAAACATGAAAAGGTCAAGCTTTGTTCCCGTGTCATAAAATTTACTGCCCACGGAATATTCCTGGTAATAGTTCGAGTTCTTGGTTATGATAAGAGTGTTTTTCAAGCTCATTCCCAATGGCAACATTCCCCGAGTCTACCGGCCAAGGTCTTCCCCCAGATGGAAATCTTGGTTTGTTTCCTCCATTTGGAAATGCCGGTGCTGCGTATATGGCAACATTGTCTTTGCCTGGTTTAACCATTGGTTTGCCCGTATGGTTGTTTTCAACCTCGGTGGTCCCGAGCGTCATGACTCCTGTTCCACCATATGCTTCACCTGAACCATGACATGTTGATTCCAAGGCCAAGCCTACGCCTTCTTCGCATGTTTCTTCCTCCTCTCCTCCTTTTCCTGGTGAAAGTTTCACATCTAGTAACCAGGAGACTAAGAAGAAGAAGAAGAAGATGAAGAAGAAGAAGAAGCCCGATAAACGTGAGGCCACCTGTGCAACTACTGCTCCAAGTGCATCTTAGGTCGGACCACCTTCTGCTCCTCCGTGGAAGGTTAAGTTTCCTTGTAAATTGTGCAAGGGTGACCATCTTCTTCGTGATTGTCCTGGCATTCCTAGGATCTTAGAAGTATGGTCTCGCGATCCAACTCGTCCCTCATCGTCCTCTGAAGCTCATGCAACTGTTACCCTATCAACTTTCAATTGTAAGAAGAAAGGGAAGATTCGATTCCCCTATAGGCTGTGTGAAGGCAACCATCCCCTTCACCTTTTTCCGCTCATGGATAAATCTTTCGCCGTTTTGGAAGGTCTTACAGCTTCTTCACCCCAACTTCCGGTTGGTTATCAAATGCTCTCTTCAAACCCTCTCCTTGTTGACCAAGAGATTGACTTAGATTATTCTCTTGTCCATCCTCCGCTTTCTGAACCTGGCTGTGCTAAGCTTGTTCCAGACCAACCATTGGTCGGAGAGAGTGTCGACTTGGGTTCACCACCTGCTGATCACTCTATTTCAGAAGAGAGTCATGATCAGACTACTCATGTTCTTCTCGTCTCATCAGGTTCTCCTGAGTCCAAGAATGACCCTCCTATCCCCGCTGGTCAAGAGGGTCCTTCTTCAGTTCCTGTAGAGCAGGGGCGCAATCATACGATTCCCCCACCGAGTAGTTCAGTCGTTTCCTTTGACTGGAGTCATTTGACTGCCTTCCACCTTCCATCCCATGTGCCTTTCCAGATTATAGTACATGCCTATGATAAGGCAGTACCTGGTACTATCTTGGATGAGGGTGCATTTGTCAGTCTTATGCCTTCCACTACTTGGCAAGCTTTGGGCTCCCCACAACTTGTGCCAGTCGTACAAAATCTGTTAGTGTTTGACGGAGGAACCAGTTAACCGTTAGGGATCTTTCTGAAGTTCGTTGTTACTTTGGGAGGCAAAACCATCGATATAGACGTACTGGTTGTCCAAGGTGCTTTAGATTTTAGTCTTCTCCTTGGCCATGACTATGTTTATGCCATGGGGGCCCTCGTCTCTTCACTTTTTGTTGAAATTTGGTACCGGAGGATAGGTGGTTCCCTAAGGCTTTGATATTTGGCCTAGGGAAAAGTGTCCAAAAAGAATTTATTTTTTCTCCTAAAGTGACTTTATAATTTTTATAAAGTTAAATCCCAATTTAAAAGTGACTTTAAGTGATAAAGTTACTAAGTCTAATTTTAAAGTGACTTTTATAAAGTCAATGAAAAATTAGAAAGGAAAAGTGACTTTGGAAATAAATGACTAAGTGGTCTTTATTAAAGTGGGTGAATTAAAAAATAGAAAGTGAGATTTAAATGTGCATTTAATCTCAGCCATTGATCTAAATCTATTTCAGCCATTGGATTTAGAGATCACCCAAAAGTCACTTGGATCACCCAAAAGTCATTTGGAGTTATATTAAAGGAGGAAAAGATTATTCATTCTTTCATGAGCAGATTGGGAGAAGGAGAGCAAGGGAGCAAGGGAGATTTCTGGACAAGAAGGAGAAAGAGGCAACAGTTTGGCACACATATCAGGCAACTCTTCAGCAAAATCAGAACAGCAGAAAGACAAGCAGAACAGCAGTAAGAACAAGCAGAAAAAGCTGATTTTTTTGCTGAAAACTGAGAAGTTTCTAGGTGGTCTGTTGGGCTGAAAACGGATAAGTTTGCTTGCTAAAAAAAATTATTTTGTTGTAATTTTTGCTGAAATTTTCTTGCTGTAAAAAGACATTTTTCAGAAATAAAGAAGAGCTCTCAAACTGGTTTTCCCCAAGAGTTGTAGGGGGTTTTTCCAGGGTCACG
>APFE031094207.1:0-12264 GCA_000404065.3 Pinus taeda | reverse complement strand
TGTAAGTCTCTGCAAAATTATCAGGAGGCTAGATCTTACCCTCAAGGGGCTAGATCTAACTCTTTCTTCACTTGATCCTTTGATCCAGCCTGCAAAAAATATAAATACAATACCCAAACCCCAAATATATAAAAAATAGATCTGAAAAAAACCCAACCCAAGTTAGAAAAATAATTTACAATTAATATTACAAAATTATTCTATAGAATATACATGGGTTTTAAATTAAATTTTGTATGATATTTTTTCGTTGCAAGAATGGCTAAAACACTATAGCCCTAGCGAAGATTCAATCCACCATATAAAAACCAAGGATCCAAGGATCAATCACTAATTCCGGGTCCTTAACATTGAAACCAGGCAACACTGTCTGCGAGAGAAGACAGGGGAGGTGATCCTCGATTCGACGTAGGCGTCCATCCTGTGTTTGCAGTTGGAATTGAAGTTTTTGGAAGTCCTACTTGTAGTTGGGGAAGTCCTATACCGCTGTCACCATGCTCATTGAAATCTGCTCCTTGGCCTTGCCCAAGAGGTTTTTCATGGTTCAATACAAGTACAAAGTCTATTTGAATTGGGTCATCCGCCCACGAGTATGCCCGAGATCCGACACCATCGCTCGCCAATCCTCCATCTCTATATTTGTCGAGCTCGCCTGGCGGTTTAGGTGGAATTTCCACTGCTTGATCAATCTTCTGATTTCTTCACTGGACCCTTCGCAGTATGCTTTAATCGTGTCATTAATGAGGTCAACTATCTACTTACGACCTCTTCTTCGACCGCGGAATTGGGCTATTCCTCCTGCACTGTCACCCGAGGCCTCTTACCATGGCCCCTAGCCTTTGCTGCCCTTGCCATCACAACTTGGTCACAGTGCTTGGTGAGGAAATGGATGATGCCAGATGCATGTACAAGTCGAGGTCTGAGCCCAGAATCCCTTCGCTCCCAGGTGAGCCTACCTCCCCACGAACCAGGTTACCCTCTCCCGAAGATGACTAGTCCATTGCCTCTCCTGGAGTGCAGCATATCCCTTCCCACAGAGTCCCTTGTCCACACTGCAATCTCTTGAGCATTGAACCGACCTACAGAGCTCGCGGAGCTATTGACACCAAACTCAAACACTAACATACTAACTTTGCCACCTTCCGCAACGGTATTATCCTTATGCATGCAGGGAGCCACCGCACCCATCACGTCAAGTGTGTGGGGGGTGGTAGGTATGTACCCCAAAGTACTTTGCATTAATTCAGACTTGATGGGATTTCCTTCTGGCTCGCACCTCATTCAAGGGTCGGGTTAGGTGTTTGGAGGCACTAAGAGCTGTGTCTCTTGTCTTGCTCTAGGATCGCTTCCAAAGGGTTGAACCTACCATCCGTAGGTTGAAGCGGCCAAGTTATCTCAAGAGGGTCATTTTTGTGAGCATGCCCCCAATTTGCAAGGAAATCCGCAACTCTATTGCCTCTCTCCTAACATGGTTGGTGATAATATAATCATAATTTTGAAGAAGATCCCCTATCTCTTGCACTAATCTTGCAGTTCTCCAGCTGTGGCTGAGCTTGTCCCATTTAGCTCCCTGGCTCAATTTTTTGACCGTATTGATTACTAACCCATAATCTCCTTCCACTACAATATTCCTGTATCCCAATCTGATAGCTTTGTGGAGGCCTTGTCGAACAACAACAAATTCAGCTTCATTATTAGTCACATATCCACAGTGATCAACATAGATTAGGCGAGTTTGTGACCTGGAGTCTCGGAAGAGGCCTCGCAGTCCTGTAGGAACCAGGTTGCCTTTCGATGCTTTGCCAAAAATCAACTTGATGAATCCCTCCGGCGGGGGCTATGAAGTGATTGAGTGAGTCCACTCTTGTTGTAATGAGCTTCCAGGAGGTTGGGGCAGTCATCGCTAACGATAGGTTCAGACGATGAAGAATTCTAGCCTCATGGGGAGCCACTTGCCAATCGTCAGGATGCCATTTCTCTGCCAAGATTGTTTTTCGGATGTTCTGGATGATCCTTTCCCAAACAACTTCTTGATGAAGAGGATGATTCTTAAATATTCTGCGGTTTTGTTCTTTCCATATAGCCCATAGAGTTAACCCCAAGGTGAGCCCCCAAGCTCTGTTGAGGACTGGGTTGGAGAAGAGGCCTGTTCGCCATAAGAGGATAGTTTCTCGAATTCTTTGGTTGTCTCGATCCATTCTTCCAAAAAGATCGTCCACCTGTTGCCATTTTTGCTCTGCAAAGGGGTAGGAATTTAGCATGTGTTCCAGATCCTCATTTTGGTGTTTACAAGGGATGCAATATGAGGGACCATAGACACCCCTTCGTTGAAGTTGGTTCCAGGCAAGACTTCTACCTCTGCAAACTAGCCATAAGAAGTAGGTCACCTTCGGCCGCCAACCTCCTTTCCAAATAGTTTTCCAAATGAGATTATGGTGCCCCTGTTCACTTCCTATCCTAAGGTCATAGGCCTCCTTAATGGTAAAAGTGCCCTTTATAGTATATCCCCATCTTAGGATGTCCATTTAGGACAGAAAGCTTCCTGGATTCTAGCTCACTAATCAGCGAGTTCCATTGTTCCGACTCAGGGGCTTGCGGCCAGTTCGTGTGTTCCTTCCACTTCCTCCATCCTTCACTAGACGAGTCTTCTTTCTAATATCGATCCACTGTATGGAAGTGCCTGACAGTTGTGTACAGAAAGAGGTCGCTTAAGTCTTGTCTCCCAAGAAGTATGTCTCGCTGCTGCCATGAGTCTTGCCAGAACAAGGCCATTTTCCCATCTCTGATATCCCCGAAGACATGTTGCTGTATGAGGTCTCTGTTTTGGACCACCATATTCCAAATCGCTGAACCTTTGAGTGGGTCACGATATTTGAGGATATCTTCAGTTCGAGTTGGCATGTTATATTTTCGTGTCTAGATTTGTTTCTAAAGGTTAGGGCTGCCTCCTATCCACCAACATAGTTTGGCTCTCATTATTTTATTCAGAGTATAGGGGTCACGGAGATCCAAACCTCCTTCCATCTTGGCCTTAATTAGGTTGGGCCATGATACCAAAGCCCACTTCTTTACTTGCTGGGCTGCTCCTCATAAGAACTTTTTAAAAGTTTCCACCATCTTCGCGCAGGAGGTTTTTGGGGCTGCCATCCTTGAGAGCTGGTAGATTAGAGTAGATTGGAGAACGACTTTGAGGAGGACCGTGCGACTGGCCAAATCTAGGAATCTGAAGGCCCAACTACTGAGTTTCCCACTGATTTTTGGAGCAGAGATTGCTAGCACGAGGTTTTTAGGGAATTCAATGACAGAGGCATTCCAAGATATTTGGAGGGGAGAGAACCAATGCCAAAACCTAGAACCCAAGCAAGATATGACTAGATGGTCCCCGAGGTATTGAAAAAGAAGATGCATGATTTGTCATTATATATCATAGTCCTTGAAGCATCCATAAAGGCTAGGAGGATCTCTTTTATTTGGCGAGCTTCTCACAGTGATACATGACAAAAGCATGATATCATCCATGAATTGTTGGTGGGTGATAGGGAGGTCATTGCCCCACAGTCTCAGGCGCTTGAGCTGAGAGGTCCTGGCTTTTGACTTTAGATAACGACCTAAACCTTTTGCTACAATGATGAAGAGGAATGGAGAGATGGGATCACCTTGGCCTAGGCCATGTGAGGGATTAAAGGTTCGAATGTGGGAGCCATTAAGGAAAATGGAGTACATAGGGGAGGACACCATAGCAAAGATCCAATTAATCCATTTCTGATCAAACCCGAAGGACTTATGAACATTGTTGAGATAATCCCAATTTAAGCGGTTGTAGGATTTGGAGAGGTCCAATTTAATCATCATGCTTAGGATTGATCAGATGACTGGTCAATCTCTAGGCGAATTGACCAGTCATCTGATCCCCTGCAAGGGAGGATCGAGGCCTCAAAGAAGATATCCCTGTTGATCACTTGCTTCGAGGTCAAGAACCGGTCCAAACGTGATGCAATTTGGTGGGATTCTCCCCTTCTATTCTTCCAAGTGTGGACGCCATTATTCGCCAATAGATCCACAAGGCGTAGATCCGTAATGAGATCCCCAAATGCTTCCATGTCTGCCTCTATTCAACAGATTCCTCCCTACTTCTCTTCCAGCGATGATATCATGTTGAAGTCACTCCCTACTATCCATAGATCGTTTGGATACACTTGTCATAGTTTTGTGAGGTTTTGGAGGAAAACGCTTTTTCTACTGGAACGTGAGGCCCATAAACTCCTGTCAATAGGACCCAATCTCTGGAGCCAATATGGTGAAATTTTCCTATGAGTATTCTTGGGAGGCTAACCCAGTCCTCAAATATTATTTCAACAGGGTTCCATAGGATAGTCAGGCCTCCAGCACTACCTCTCGCACCCTGAGCTAGTACTTCATAATGGGGTTTGTGACTCTTTAGAATTTCATTTAAATTTGTTTCTGCAATCTTGGTTTCTTGAATCACCATAACGCTTTTGAGCTTGTCCTTTTGATATCTTTGCTTGCCTCTGCTGTTGAGGCCTCTTACATTCCAGGATTTAATTATCATTTCGGGGGTTTCTTGTTGGTGGAAGACTGTCGACAGCCACACCACACTACCAGACTTTACCAACATTTCTCCTACCATCTGTATGGATTCTTTCAGGTTTTTCCATCCTCGCTTTTTCCCTCCTTTCCCTTGAGATCCTTGTTCCAGAGCATGGCTTGCTTGAGATCACAAATGCTCCAATTGGTTTGTAGCCGTCATTCCTTGCTTGTCTTTGTATTGTTGAAAGGTGTCTTTATAGAGCTATTTCTGGTCCTCTGGGATGAATCAATCGTCTAGATGCAGCCACTCATTTAGTAATCTTCTCATTACCTATTCTTCTGTGCTTAGATCCTCCTTTCGGTTGTTGATCTCCATGTTGGCCTGATCAATTGTTTGCGTGGTGACTTCTTTGTCTTGGGGTTCCTCTTTCGCTTTTCTCTATGTAGTGTTCCCACCCTTCTGTGGGGTTGGTTGGCTTTCTAGGCATGTGTTTGCATTCAGGACCTTTGCACCCTCTTCCTCCTCCTAAAGGATGTCATATTGATTGTTATTTCCCAGGCCTTTGTTGTTTGGTGGTTGGTTGGGAGTTTGCTGATTCCTCTGGTTCCGTTTCTTCCTTTGAACTTCCTGGAAACCCTCTGCATCCTCTTTTGTTTTGGCCTGGCTATTTGTGTTGTGTTCTTTTTGAGGTTTAAACTGATTCAGAGGACATTCATGAAACAGGTGCCCATACTAATGGCATCTATGACATCTAAAGGGTATATGCTCGTAGTCTAGGGGTTGCTGCCAAACCTCATCATGGTATTCAAGCTCAATGAATTCAGGGAGAGACTTCGTTTTATTCATGTACATGTAGATTCGGGCATAACAGGTGTACCTTCCCCGTCGTGTGGAATCTGCAACCATTGAGAAAGCTTCCAATGGTGTTTCCAATCCCTTATAAGATCTATGGATCCGACAAGTCTACCGGTAAGGCAAGTAATCTGACCCACACTGGCGCTGCTAAGAATTCCTCCTAATCAGGATTATAACATTCTTCCCAATGCCTCATAAAGAGACCTTCATTGTTGAAAAAGTATGGTCCATTTTCGAAAACCCTTTCCTTATCCTCCTTATTGGTAAAATTCACTGTAAAGAAGCCTTTAGCCCTAGCTTCAACTCAATATGACCTTTTGGCTGCCATTTTTGTTGGATCCATTTGACCAAGTCCCTTTCTGTTGGCCAAACCCCGATAAATTTGCATATTAGTGCATGGTCTTTCATATACTCACTGTATGTCTCCAACTGGTTGCTGGGTATGATAAATCACAGTTTTTTGGCAGCATGTGGAAGACACTGCCCATGCAAGCGCGCTTGCCACGGGCGCCAAGGACCGGGGGGCCTTTTTCATTGCCACCATGATTGCCTGCTGAAGCTGCTCCTTGACTGTTTGTTTCGCTAGTCGTGATGTTTCGATATGAGGGGATCTCTCTGCCCCTGACAGGTGTACTCATACCTCTGTCAGAAGGCCAAAATGAAGTAGGTGCAGGTGTACTCATACCTTTGTCAGAAGGCCAAAATGAAGTAGGTGCAGGTGAAGGGATTGCCGCAATTGTATGTCTGTTGCAGAGGAGTTAGGGTTTTCGTAATGAAACCCTAGCCGAGATCACATGTCGCATAACTCAAATCGAAGATATAGAATTATAATATATATATATATATATTTTTTTTTTTGCCTATGACAATTTAATTTGACTTTAATTAATTAATTTTTTGGCTTAGGATTTAATTTTATTTTGCCAGAAAAATTAGTCAATTTACACATGAGAGGATTTAATTATTTTTCCAACCCTCTAATACATAAGATTTTTCATTTACAAGACTCAAAGAGGGAATACACATTTGGCTTAGAGCCTCAAGACACATACCCAATTTTGCGACACAGCATGATCTAGTACACAAGTGATTTGTAAAAAATTAATTTAGCCAACTAGCGTAAATTATTCCCAAATCACTTTTACATAAGACTCGACTAGAACACTAGAACTCACTTAAGATTTCGACAATAAATTTCACCCTAGCTTTGGGGTTTAAGATGGAGGGAAAAAACTCTTCTGATTAGTCATGTCTAAAAACACTGGTAATCAGCAAGGTTAAAAAGCCTCTTAGGATGGAATTCATCATCAAATTATAGGCTTACCTAGGTTGTTACATAGACTCAAGGTTTTACTAAGATCATTTACAATATACAACTTTCAGAATGGGACGGCCATGACATATGGACTGCTGATATGTGATCCGATCCTTGTTGAAAAAGTTGGTACTTCCACTCCCTTGGAACTTTGACACTTTGAGTGCAACAAGGTGTTTATTCTTGATACTGTGATCTCAATATGTGAGGCCATAGAATGAGCCAAAGAGTCTCAACTATACTCTGTCTAACTGAAAATTGATTTCAACAAAGCATATGATAGAAATGACTGGTCATGTATTACATAAATGCTTCTTTGCCTTGTTTCCAAATCCAGTTGTGTTTTAATGTGAACACGCTTTATTCAAGGGATTTTGCATTTGTATTAGTGATTGGATTTCTCTCTAATATTGGATTTCTCTCTAAGAGAGTTTTTTTGCAATGCTCTATTAGACAAGGGTGCCCGGTAGCCCCTTTTCTGTGCTTGTTATTGTTGGCTTAGGACACTTGATGGAGGCTACTATAATTCAGAGGCAGATGAAAGTGTTTTATTTGTTGGAAGGGTCTGAGATGTTGAATAATTTTTTTGCAGATGATTCTTTGATGTATGTTCAAGTAGATTAATCCTTGGTTGATCTAGTTAGGGAATACTCTTTTGCCCTACCAGTGGACTTTTGGCTACTAGGTTTTGTTGAATCCTCAGTTAGGATCCCTGTTGGTTAGAACTTTTTCAGGGTTGCGGTGATTGTTTATTATTTAAGGTTCCCTTTTGGTACAGGTCTTTTTATGCCAATCATGTGGGATCGGGGTTGCGAAATTTCTAGTTGAAGTTGCATTATTGGCAATTTAAAGGCCTTTCCTTTGGCATCTAAGTTGATAGTTGTTTCCAGAATTCTACAAGTCACTCGTATATTAGTTTTTTTCTTGGTACCTGGTTGACTGCAGTTTAATAGGCTTGCAAGGTCTTCATACATTCTTGTGGTCCAATTATGGGGGAGATCACTGACTGCCATTGGTCCATTGGATATCTGGATTTTGCCCAAGGAGAAGGGCAGATTTGAATTGATTGGTGTAGTGGCTTAAGAAAAATTTTAGTACAAAAAATAGATTACAAGGTGCTTGGTAGGCGTTGACATGGGTGTAAATATGCATTGTCAACATCACAGGTTCATCCATTGAAAGCGTCCAATTCTTGCAAAATTTCTAGCTGAAGTTGCATTATTGCCAATTTAGAGGCCTTTCCTTTGGCATCTAAGTTGATAATTGTTTCCAGAATTCTACAATTTGCTTGTATATATTTTTTTTCTTGGTACCTGGTTGACTGCAGTTTAATAGGTTTGCAAGGTCTTTGTACATTCTGGTGGTCAAAGTATGGGGGAGATCAATGACTGCCATTGGTCCACGGGATATCTGGATTTTGCCCAAGGAGGGCATATTTGAATTGATTGGTGTAGTGGCTTAAGAAAAATTTTACTAGAAAAATAGATTATGAGGTGCTTGAAAGGTGTTGCCAGGGTTGCAAATATGCCTTGTCAACATCACAGGTTCACAAAATGAAAGCGTCCAATTCTATGTTGCAGGAAACGCAGCACCCTCGCATGCTCCGTGCATGTTTTGGCACGGGAACGCTGAAACGCATCTGAAACACGTTTCTGCGGGGGTGAAACATGCTTAACATCTGCGGGAATGTGTTTCATTTACACATTAATTTAATACAGTAAATTTAATGTAGTCATAAAATTCATGCTATAGTCTACAATCAATTCAAACTACATAATTATTTGAATTTATGCATTTTTGGGTGGAGAAAGTCCATTGGTAGCTACACTTTGCCCATCAATAACTTGTGATCGGATCCCTTTTCCTTGAACAATCCTTGGGGATTGAGCATTCAAATTCTTCAGGAATATGAATGTCCCCTGACTCAGGTGAATGGAAGGCGCAAAAGAAGAAACGTGAAAAAGAGAACTTAAAGAAACAGGTACAAGATAAGATAAGAATCACTTTTTAAATGAAGAAATCCATTGATTAAAATTAGAAAATAAAGAAATTTCTCATCTAAAGATTCAAAATGACACCTTCTTGATGGAAGTTCAAACATTAAAACAACAGAAAAAAATGAAAATCAAAGTGCATGTTGTCGACAGTGACAAATCTACTGAATTGAACAAGGGATATTTTCAGGTGTTGAAGTACAAACGATGAATCCAAAAGCATCAATAAACTCAGTACAAGATAAAAGTCAGAGTGTTGTCATTAGTGTTTACCAGTGATTGATAAAACAACACAAGTATGAATATTGAAAACCTAAAGAAAATTGGTAAAATACTAAATCAAGATCACACAGAATCGAGTTATTGAGATGCCTTTGGGAATCCTAATCAACACTGTTTTGAACCAAGACTATACTGCAACTTGGTATCAAAATTGAAGGGATCCATGCAATTGCAATTCAAGCAGTTCACTGTTCCATCCAAGAAAGTATCAGCAAACAGTTCCAATGAAGATCGACCTGGGTTGGGTCGATCCATATGCAATGTGACAATATTGTTTAGAGCCTCGAAGATCTTATTGTTGGGTTTCTTCAACTACTTTGAAGTTTGAACACAAAGCTCTTCAAGAAGGGGTTAAATCTAATTAATGCAAGTTACATTATTAGTTGTAATAATTATTATGATAGAGGAGGGACAACATGTTGTGTCCCTTAGCAAAGGATGTGTGCCTTGGGCACCTTAATAGAAGTCTTCTTGACTACCTTTCAATCATCATTGTATCATTCATTCTTATTGATCTGATAATTACCCTATGAGTGATATCAGTTAAAGATTTATTAAACAAAAGGTATTACAGACTCATGTGCTGGTGCGTGTTCTGTGTTATTTAAGCAATGGATCGATCAGATTGCTAATACACAAACATTTAAATGGAAAGACAACAGAGACGTACAGTAAGCAACCACAAAGACACAAGCAATTTTAATAAGGAGTTCACCCTATTCTCCAGGGCTACGTCTCCGGTCCAGCTTTCAGTGGTGGCCTTGTTTTATTGTGTCTTTAAATAGAGAATTACAATGCAGGGACTCAATGTGAGTTCTTCTGAAGTAGGTTTTGCTTGGTAGGGTGGTTCTTGGATTCCCCAAGCCACTGGAGTACACAGTCTCTTCTTCCCACCAGCTCTGTGACCTTCTGGTATACAGTGGTAAGAGCCCAACGTGGTGCTCAGCCCGAACAGCTCCCTCTATGGGGTGGCTCGAATCTCTCAAGCTCGGTGGTGCTCGATGCTGCCGCTGGTCAGCTCGGCCCTCTGTCTCATCTTGCTTTTCTCTTGCTTTACTGCCTTCTTCTCTGTGTATTCTGTCCTCCTCTCGGGATTCTAGTCTTTTCCCTCGTCTCTCGGACTTCACTCCGACTTCTTCTGTGTATTCTGTCTCTATTCATGGCTTTTAGCCATTCGTTTCCATGCCTATTTGGTTCCTCTTCTGCCTCTGTCGATTCGCCTTCAGCAGCTGCGCTTGGAGTTCCCTGTTCGGCGTCAGCATGAACGCTCAGGGAGTGGCCACGTGTCCTCATTTGAACAGCGCCAGCCTGCTCGTCGGTTCGTTTCTTCAGTTACGTCGTGGATGCGTCCTTCCTCCACCGTGGCGATCAAACGGATTCCAAATCCCTTTAGAATACGGCTTAATTCCCCGGTGATTGTGCTTCCTCCATCGGGCGCAATCTCAGCCGTCCGATCTGGGCTCATCCAGATCCAACGTCATACGCATGTCCTGCGCGGTTGACTTGCTCGACCGATAACGCACGATCAACGGCGGTTTTCTCTCACCTCCACCGCCACGCGTCGATCGTTGAGTGGGATCGCTCCACTCTTCTCCAAAACCGGTTACCGTTTGAGGGCACCCCAATTAATACCGCCGGTTTACAGAGCGTGGGTCCTGCCTTGTACGATTAGCGCTTTTCGTTTCTTCGCTCGCGGTTCTTCGGCTCCCAACGCAACCTAGTGCTTAAGGCTCCTCCATTTTGGCCCTGTTCGCCCAGCGATGCGCGATTAGTGCTAGGCGCTGGGTGCTAATTGCGCATCAAAAATCACCTGCTTTTCCTGATCCGAGGCTCCCAGCGGCTACTTTGACCTCTTGCGCAGTCTCTATGGGCCTCGGTCAGCGCGCTTTGACCGAGGTCCTCGTCGTTCCACACTGGCTGCCATTGCCACTGGTTCAGGGTGTTTTTGATCGCTATTTTGGAATTTTAGAGATTCGTCCCGACCTGATACAATCATGGTTCTTTGCCAGTCTTTAATGGATCCGATTCACTTATTAAATATTATTTTTGCATTTTTGGACATTATATCATGGGCTCGTCACTTTTTATGTGAAGTCTTTGTCTATCCACTGTTTGGTCCATTATGTTAAATTGCATGTTAATGAAAATATACTGAAGAGTAATTAGTAGGGAAATATGGTCAAATACTACGTTTTCCCTGTCATAAATCATTGTTTACAAGCAAATTTAAGGGGGGACGCGTAGCCCATCTTGAGGGGGGCGTCCCCCTTTTGGGGAGTTGCGTCCCCCACACTGGGGAAACGCCCCCCCTGCATCTCCCCGCGTCTCCCCAAAAGGGGGACGTGGGGAAATGTTTCCCCAGACACCCCCCCGTCCTGGGTGCGTGGGGTGCGAGGGGTGCGCGCACCCAACCCTGGGGGACGTGTCCCCGTGGAACACTGATTATATCTCCAAATTGTTGTTTCCTGCTAAAAGCTTATCGAGGTCACCTCCATTAACTAAGGAAGTGAAGATTGGATATATAAAGGCATGAAAGTGAAGCTTCTTTTCTGGCTATGCTATTCATGGTAATGTTTAAGTAAAAGTGACGTTTTCCTTTATCTTTCATTTTCATCCTTTTACTTAAATTTTTAACATTACCATGAAATGACTCGGGATGTTTGAGAGTGGTTCTGACTTCATTGGATTTCATATGGAGAAAGTAGAACTCTAGATCTCACTCAAAATCCAACAGACTTAACTGTTTTTCAGGAATTCAGGATTCGATGGAGTGCAATGTTTCCATTGCACTTTGACATGTACAAGGGTATGGAATTGGTATTTAATCAAGAGCACCAAGCCCTCTGTGTACTTTAAAGTTTAGAGTGACTTTTAGACTCATCACTCCATTAGATCTCACTCAAAATCCAACAGACTTAACTGTTTTTCAGGAATTCAGGATTCGATGGAGTGCAATGTTTCCATTGCACTTTGACATGTACAAGGGTATGGAATTGGTATTTAATCAAGAGCACCAAGCCCTCTGTGTACTTTAAAGTTTAGAGTGACTTTTAGACTCATCACTCCATTGTTTTTGAGTTTTAATCATATCAATTTACTACTAGTCTTTAGATCAATTTTTCAGGAATTCAAGATTTGATGGAGTGCAATGTTTCCATTGCATTTTGTCATGTACAAGGGTATGGAATTAATATTTAATCAAGAGCACCAAGCCCTTTGTGTACTTTAGAGTGACTTTTAGACTCATCACTCCATTGTTTTTGAGTTTT
>APFE031094206.1:12582-24931 GCA_000404065.3 Pinus taeda | reverse complement strand
GAGCTTCCGAAAGGCAGGAAAACTGTGGGATGCAAGTGGGGGTTCAAGCTGAAACGAGGTGTGAATGATACGGAAGATAGGTACAAAGCGAGACTGGTTGCAAAAAGGTTTTCTCAGAAAGCTGGCATAGACTTTCATGAGATTTTTTCACCAGTGGTTAAAATTGTTTCAATTAGAATTGTGTTAGCATTAGTGGCTTTGTTTGATTTGGAGTTGCAGCAGTTAGATGTTAAGACTGCATTTCTACATGGTGATTTAGATGATGAAATATATATGGAACAACCGGAAGGGTTTGTTCAACATCGGAATGCGAAATTTGTCTGCAGGCTCAAAAAATCATTATATGGCCTGAAGCAATCGCCTCGCCAGTGGTATAAGAAGTTTGATTCTTTCATGTTGAGTCAGAAATATGTTAGAAGTGAATATGATCATTGTGTTTATTTTAAACAGTTGAATAATGGCATATTCATTATCTTGGTATTATATGTTGACAATATGCTTTTAGCAAGCAAAATCATAGAAGAAATCAACAGGTTGAAGGCTCAGATGGCAAGGACATTTGATATGAAAGATCTAGGAGAAGCAAGATAGATTTTGGGCATGGATATTTTCAGAGAGAGGAGCAATGGTAAGCTATGGCTATCACAACAAAAGTATATTGATAAAATACTTTTGAGGTTTGGTATGGATAATGTGAAGCCTATTTCAGTCCCTTTTGCTTCCCATTTTAAGCTTTCTTCAAGTTTATGTCCTAATACAGATGAAGAAAAGGATTATATGTCTCGAATTCCATATGCCAATGTAGTAGGGTGATTAATGTATGCGATGGTTTGTACTCGACCAGATATTTCACATGCAGTTGGGGTTGTCAGCAGGTACATGGCAAATCCGGGTAAAGAACACTGGTCAGCAGTGAAATGGGTGCTTCGGTATTTGAGAGGCACAAGTAGTTATTGTATTTCCTTCAATAAGAGTAGTGAATTTGTTTTCGGATATGTTGATTCCGATTTTGCAGGTGATTTGGATAAGAGAAGGTCAACTTCAGGGTACGTCTTTACTCTTGCAAGTGGAGCTATTAGCTGGATGTCAAAGCTATAGAACATTGTTGCTTTGTTGATTGCTGAAGCAGAATACATTGCTGCTTCTCATGCTTGCAAAGAAGGGATTTGGTTGAAAGGTTTGTTTGGTGAATTTGGTAGGTTGCAGGAAAGCATCAAATTATTTTGTGACAGTCAAAGTGCAATACATTTGGCTAAGAATCCGGCCTATCATAGTAAATCAAAGCATATACCGACCAAGTACCATTTTGTAAGACATGTTGTCACTGAAAGGGGAGTCTCTCTTGAAAAGGTGCATACAAAGGAGAACTGTGCAGACATGTTCACGAAACCAGTTTTGTTGGAGAAGCTACGCTGGTGTTGGCTTCTCTTATCTTGCAGAAAAGATAAAATAATAATAACAGGGCATCATGCTAATTTTTGTCAAGGTGGAGATTGTTGATATTTTCCGTTTGGAGCAAAATAGGAAAAATCTCAGCTGATGACAACAATAGAAATTTAGTTCCTAGATTAGCTCCAGGTTGTTGGGAGGAAGTTAATGCCTCCTATATTTGATGTGAGTGAGTTAATGAGGCTGTTAGATTCTCTATGCTATATAACAGGCAACCATTCGGATGGTTTGCTAAGAGGGTGAGAGTTTTATGAGGTTTTCATTATGTAATCTCCTGATTGATTAATAAATTTGTGATGCCTATGTTTGGTGGACGTAGCCCAGATTGGTTGGGTGAACCACGTTAAACTCTTGCCTTTTTGTGCATGTTTGATTCTGCTGTGTGTTTATTTGATTTAGCTATGCATCTGGGACCAACAAGAAGGAGCATTGGACAACAGTGAAGCAGGTTTTTAGGTATTTGCGTGGCACTAGTGATTATGGTTTGTTCTACCAAGGAAGACCAGGACTGGACAGAGTGTTGGATATTCGTGGCTTTGTTGAGGCAACCTGGGCTGGAGATTTAGATTAGAGAAGATCTACAAGTGGGTATGTCTTTAAACTATTTGGAGGTGCAGTCAGTTGGATGAGTAAGAAACAATCTGTAGTGGCACTATCAATTATAGAGGCAGGATGCATGGCAACCACTCATGCAAGCAAGCAAGCAGTTTGGTTGCAGAGATTGTGTTCAAGGATGGGGTTAGTACAGGAATCTATAAGGATAGACTATGACAGCCAAAGTGTAATTTTCTTGGCAAAGAACCCTGCATATCATTGAAAGACAAAGCACATTGATGTTCAGTACCACTTTTTGAGGGATATGATAGAAGACAAAAAGGTGTTGTTGGTAAAGGTGGACACTTTGAGGAATGCTGCAGATGCATTGACAAAATCTTTGAGCTCTGAGAAGTTTTCTTGTTGTAGAGAGAAAATGGACATTTCAGGGTTGGAAAAATGACTAAGCTCTCTTGTGGGCCCCTGTGAAAAGAAAACAACAAGTGGGATAATGTTGGGTTGTGTTATATTCTTCCATGACTAGTCGATGTAGTTATGCGGGGGTTAGACGGAAGGAGGGCATATGGGGTTTGACGGGTACCTGTAACCCCACTTTATGGGGTCTAGGGAAGTGCCCTAAAAATTCTAATTTTGGACCCTATGTTAGGTTGGGCAGACCCACCTATGATTTTGTGCATGATTTTCGCACATGTTTATTGGACGCGATGGTTTTTGGACCATGGTTTTGGACGAGATGGTTTTCGGTCTATGATATTGGATGCTTCGGCATGTATAAATATGTATTGTAACATTGAAAGGAACATAATGAAATATCAAGATAGTAATCTCGGTTTTGGGATCGAGGGGAAAATATCTGTGTATATGTGTTATGCTCTCGCGTTGTTTATTTTCTGTGTTTTATAATTCATATGTAGGTAATTTCTGTACAGGGTTAAAACCTACAGGCTTAATGCATATCTTTCAATGAAATCATTTAGAAGAGCCTTGTGAATATTAGACAAAGGAATTGGCTCTATGCATCCATGAGTATTCATTCAATGCAAAGAGCCTGTTTCTTTATAATTTCAATTAATTATTTCCTCTATCTGTCGTCGTACACATCCAAAATAAAATTGATGGCAATCTCTACACTATACTATATTTTCAAGTGGAAATTCATTACAACAACACCCACATTCCATATTTTGTAATTGAGATTCATTTTATGAACGTCCTGCATTGGAAAAATCGTAAACAACTATTTTTCCATCAGTACAATAGGAAACATACTCTGAAGATTATGACTCTAGAGAATCATTCATTATTAATGGGAGAGAAGAGGCTATAGAATTAATAGTATTCAATAATTAATGAAGATATTTTTTGTAATTCCCAAGAATTCTCAATGTACCATTATAATAGTCGAAATCATACAACTACGAACAATCAAGTGACATGGGTGACATTAGTTACAAAAGAATGATTGTAGTTAAATATGAATCTCGCTAAATTGGAATGAACCCACAGACAACCTCTCAAGTCAAAACAAGGCCAGTTGGCCCAAACATTATTTATCACCTTAGTGGATAATTATGTTCCTGGTCATATCCATGTGGGGTGATGGGATAAGCCCACTATGGTGAGTTTGAGCTTTGAATCACATTCTCCCAACAAAGTGTCTTCTAGATAACTAGCTAATGTCATCATTTAGCTTTGTCAAAATAATTTTCTACACAATTCACTTTATTATTATGCAACTTTTAATTTCATGAGAATATCAAATTATTCTCTCCTATTTGTGAATATAAGGGAAGTAATTTGTTTTTAATTTGGTTTTACACTATTACCCGTTTATTACTCACTATGGAAATTTTATGTTGCTGGTTATTAAATAAATATTATGATCAAATGGTTATAACTATATCAGAGATTTAGTCACATACCACAACAATATATGAGGTGTTCACACCAATAAAATTCCAATTATACATTCCAAAGTCAAATAAATATGCATTAGTTTCTATCATGATGTAAAGATAAATATGTATTACAAATTACAAAAACCAATAAAACAACTGACTATGGGATTTGTAAAACATTTCCATGGGGACCATGGTATCAGAAATATGCTCAGTGGTTGATGAGTAGTAGATAAAATATTCTTTGGTAAAGGAGAGAAGGTTTATGTTATGAGAAATTTCGGGAACCCGTGCGTCTACAAGATGGCTAGGCTAGCTTGAATACAAGAAGAGAGGATTTGCATATTTTTCATGAATGGTTAGATGCACTTAACAACACTATCATTAGAATTGTAAGTCTGCTCAACTAAGTTTTCAAATTATGAACAAAAATATAGAGCCAAATTCATGGTTCTGCCAACATTTTATATGAAGTCATGTTTATTTGATGAGATATATTTGTAATGTACCTCATTTTCACCTTATATTTTTTCCACATCCATAAATATCGTTTCAACAATAAATTCTTCTCCATATGAAATTGTGTCTTCAAAGTAAAAATGGAAACATTAACCATATTCCAAATTTGAATTTGTAAGCAATATGTTTTCATTTAACACCTTTACAATGATTTTTGTTTCAACACTTGGTTTATAATTGGTCTAGGCTTAGTTATTTCATGTAACTTATGTTTGCATATACATTATATCATGGTTTCTTGTCCCATTTTTAATCTAGTCAAACGAGTTGTGAGTTCTATGTGTCCCCTCCTTGTTCACTAATAAGGAATTTACCATTTACATTTTTACTCAATCATTAAACTTATACATTCTCCCTTACTAATTGGTATCTTTGGGTATGTCTCCACCCATGCGACTACTACCACTTGGCATATTTTGTTTTGGTTAGTTCTCCTCGGTCACATGATGTTAATCTCTACAACAATGATGAAACAATGACTAATGAGTTTAAAAAATAGATATATAACAAGGGTAAGCTACTTTTACCTTTGTTCATTTACTTTTGATGATTCTTCTCCTATTGTGAGGGTTCTTTGCTTTGAAGAGACTAAATGATGGTTTTGAATCTAGACCTTTACACATGATAGGTCTCCTTAATTCAATTAGCCATTAGTGATTTCATTATTTCCTCCATTTGGAATCTAAGCTTTCATCCATGTGGCCATTGTTTTCTAAATACATAGAGGTAAAACAAAATTTTATTCTTTCATTACAAAACAATTAGATTTTAGATCTTGTAGCCTCACATTCTATTTCTAACTATTACAATGCTTAACCTTGTAGGTCTTCAAAGGGTTTACAACATCTTTGTCGATGAGGAACCATTTTGGGGTTCTATCTATTTTTCAAAGGATGGCTACAAAGTTTCAAAAGGGATTCAAGGGTTTTACTTTTCCATTTACATCTTATGTAATTTCTCTCAGCATCTCCTCTTATATTTTTGTTGCTAGAGATTTAAACTTATTTTATTTTCCTCCTTCTCCTCTATATATGTTTGTATTTAAATTTCTTATTCTTATGGTTTCTCATTTAAGGTTATCAAGAATAATAGGAAACCAATTCCCTTAAGAGGTTCAACATAAACTTCATAGGTGATCTTTTTTACTTTCTTTCTACAATGTACTTCTTTTCTACCATATTCCATTGGGATAAAAAAATTCCCTCCTAATTTATAATGGATCAGATTAAAGCCCATATAAGTTTTATTCAAGAAATTTTTCCCTTGAATGAAATTAATTTCTTAATTTACTAAGCTAGGTTTTTCACCCTTTACCATAATTTTAACAAATGACCTTGATATCTTTGTCTTCGAGCTTTTCTTTTTAACCTACATAGACATTCTTTGAGAAGGACCTTTTTCATAGTAATTTGCATATGTATATTTAAATTCTTTCCTATGAAAAATTGTTATAAATACAATATCTTGAAAATGATAACTTATTGTAAAGGTTATTTGTAACTTATTTGGCTTCTTTGTCTTTTCTCTTATCTAAGCTATGATTTGTGTACATAGATATCGGCCCATGGTAAAACTCTATATCATGTTTCCCATTGCTTTAATACCAAATTCCCCTTGTATCATTTTGCACATATGTGGGATATTATCTTAAACTTGAGGATGTGAAGGTAATTTGATTATTATTTGATATATTCTCTTTGTTTTTAATTCTTTAAGAGTCTTTATATCATGGTTTAGTTCTTATGAAACATGAAGGTTTCTCGTTCACATAAATCAATTCTTGTTCACACATTGTAGGTTGTGTTTTAACCTTATTCCTTGTCATATATCCAACTGTCAAGACAAGAATTTAGCACATGTTTTCTATTAAGAAAAGGGCTTAGATGGTTTCGGGTTGTTGTAATTGCAACCAGGTCACCAAAAACTTGCTTGAAGTAGTGATCGAACATCTATTCAACTATTTTCTATATACAGCACATCCCCTGTAAGTAGTGAATATAATGATTTTGTTAGCTCATTAAGGTATTGTTTCCATCACCAACAACCTGATATGTCCATGGGTGATCAAATGATATATTGAAGTTAACCATTGCAACTAAGACACCCCTGAGTCATTTTTTAAGAAGTGAACCAGATATGATGTGCAACCTTTTGATTTGTTTCTATTGATTGGATGAAACTATAACTTTTCGTTTCTATTTAACTCAAGGATGCCTATCATTTATCTGGGGATTTAGATCATATTAAACAGTAAAAATGTATATGATGATCGATCTATGATCCATAAAATCATGGGTACTACTTTTATCTATATATTCGAACCTTTTTATAAATATTAGACAATGCAATGTAAGGGGTAATGGAGGGGTCATTGCAAAGATACTTTCTTATTACTTTACAATGGGGTGATCCTATGTCATGGACACCTGTATTGAATGTTGTATTATCATCTATCCATGTAACAATCTCCATGTTTTGAATATTAAGTAGATTCTCGGGTTCTTTCTTGTGATACTTTGATTGTATTTTGATTTGAATTTTATCATGAGGGAACGTGGTTTGCTGGAAAGGGATCACCTACCTAGTAGGTTCTCCTCTAATGATATATTTAATTGATGCTCTAATGTATAGATAGAATCTGATGTTTGTGGAATGGTCTAAAGGAATAGTAGGGTTTTCTTATACACACTTCAGATCTAATTATTATTGGCTTGAGTGATTTAGTGATCCACAATTTTGACTTATTCATATTAGTATTTTTTAATTTTCTCAAAGTGTATGGCTACATTTTACAAGTTACAATGTGACTTTACCTATACTTTATCTTGTATATGGTCTCTAGATCCAAAATAAACAATAGCTTTGTATCTCTTTCCATATTGTCTTTTGTGTAAATAGAATATGCTACTTTTATGCAGATATTCAATATTTTGATTATGACATGGATGTTTTTACAATATTTGTTGAGTGTGATTTGAACTTTCACACCCAATCTGAGGAAAAAAGGCTTCGTCTATATGAAATATGGATCTTTCACTAGAAGGATGTTATCATAATAAGAAGTATACTTATATGACAAAGGATAACATTATTGTTGCGAATGATTTATAAAAGGGTTTTACTTGTGATATGTTCATTGGGAAGTCCTTTATGTAGCATTTATTATCTTTTGGGAATAAGGCCTATGATATATTAGTTTCAAATGAGATCACAACTACTATATTTTACATGAATAATTCATTCACATAGAATGATGTATCTAAACCAAATCTTACACATTCACCGTTCATAATAATGTGTTTAGTTTTAAATTGAAATAGAATTCACTCCTTATTTAATTCCTCTATTTTTCTTGATCAACAAGGTGTCGCCAGCAACAATCACCAATTGAACTTCATTTGTTGGATTAATATGAGGGAACAACTCTGCTATTATGGAACAATTATTATAGTTGCATCTAATTTCCAATTGAACTTCATTTGTTGTATTAATCTCAGTGCGCAACTCCGCTATTAAGGAACCATTTTTATAGTTGCATCTAATCTCCTTTAACTGAAAAATTTACCTGTGCCTCAAACAATTCAAGCTATACCCGAAAAATTTACCTGTGCTTCAAACAATTCAAGCTAGAAGTATCTTCAATTCAAATATTGAGGACAAGGATTTTGTGGGGTCCAGGATTGCTAAATATTGATCTTTAGTAATTTGGATCATGTGTTTTTAGCTACAACTTTACATTCAATATTATAAGTGTTCACATTCTAGCAGAGCTATTATTAATGAGAAATAGATTAGAAGTCCAAAAATTCCAAAAGAGTATCTTGATAAAAGGAATTATAAGTGGCTTACATAATCACCTATAGATATATATGCCTTCAAAAAAACGCTTAAGGTTTCAATAAAAATTAGACAAAATAAAAAATAAGTTGGCCTCTACTTAAACATTGTTGCTCTAAAACCTTAGGGTTTCAAGAACATCTAGGTGTTTTGTCCATAACCAATTGAAGCTCATATTAAATTGTGTGATTTTTTAATTAGGACTTGCTACCTGGAAATTATATTCAAGGTACACCAGCTCTGCTATAATTCACATTAAATGATGAATTAAAAATCATATGAAAATTGGAAAATCTATAATCCTCATAAATTTAATAATAACTTGCATAAATAAAGTAAACGTGCCTTTAACATGAAAATAGCTTTAAATGTATTGTATCGGAAATATAATTGGTTTGAATTAATAATAGAAAAATACCCCAAACAAATTGAGTATAAATATTTAGGTAAAGATGTCGTTGTAATAATAATTGTTAATTCAAATTCAAAGCACTTATATATAATATATCCCAAAAAAATATTTGTGCTTTAAACAATGCATGCTAAAAGTATCTTCAATATAAAAAAAATGCAATCCTTCCTGCTATCATCCAATTCTGATGAAGCAAGTTGGGTTCTTTGTCATCCAATTCTTTCAGTGCTTCCTCTTTAGCATCTAGTGCCACATTATCTTCTATCTCATCTTCGTACAAAAGACATGTCTTGTTGCAAAGGGCTTACCTGGTTCTCGGTTAGATAAAAAATGATTGCAAAAATGACAATGGGTGCGGTAAGTAAGGGTCTGTCAGCAAACATAACACATAGTTGTTCTACACCTTGTGCACATCAAGCTATTGCATCCATCAATATTTACTAACTCAGCTTTGCGTGTTTTACATTCTCTTACAATGGCCTTTGGCATCCTCTCTTCCACTCTTCTACGATGAGAAGTGTCAGATATCCTTTCATTCTCTTCACACAGTAATGGCAGGTGACTCGGCTCCTTGCATTGGAAGCATGAAGTCTTCAAACATTCCATGTTTGGACAGTCCATAACTTGTACACACTTGTCCACTTCACATGGAATGCCGCAAAATGGACAATAAACCATGTTTTCCAGTTTGGCTTCGATTATAGCAACTTCGGCTTGGCGCAATTCATATCATTCAATGAAATCATTGGGAAGAGCCTTGTGAATCTCAAACAAGATCCCTTACCTCAGCCGTAAATATTTCCAGTGTCAATTACTTAACTTTTACACATTCCTCATTTGTATCCTAAACCTAAAATAAAAGTCAACAAAAACAAACTCGAAGTGGAAGTCAATGCTCGGAATGAAGAGCAGAGAATCAATCAATGCTTAGAATGAAGAGCCTAAAAGCTAACAATGTGTGACTAAAAAATTGATTTTACTTAAAAAAATTCAAGGAAGAATGCATTTAATCTGTATTAAAGCATTGCAATTGAAATGTTCCTTTGCATTTTTAAGAAAAAAATATGAATCAAAATTTTGTGATTCCATCCATTGAAATGATTTTTATTCCTTATTTCTACACCACCTAATTATATATATATATAATATATATTATATATATATTAATATAATATATTATATATATATATAATATATAATTAGTCCACATTATCTTCTATCTCATCTTCAAACAAAAGACACGTCTTGTTGCAACTTTGCGGGGCTTCCTTGTTCTCACATAGAAAAAGAATGATTGCAAAAATGATCATGGCTGGGGTAAGTAAGGTTTTGTCAACAAACATAACACATAGTTGTTCTACACCGAGTGCACTTCAAGATATTGCATCCATCAATCTTTACTAACTTGGCCTTCCAAATTTTACATTCTCTTAAAACAACCTTTGTCATCCTCTCTTCCACTCTTCTATGATGAGCAGTGTCAGATATCCTTTCATTCTCTTCACACATTAATGGCAAGTGACTCGGCTCCTTGCACTGGATGCATGAAGACTTCGAAAATTTCGGATTTGGACAACTCATAACTTGTACACACTTGTACATTTTGTATGGAATGCCACAAAATGGATAATAAACTAGGTTTTCCAGTTTGGCTTCAATTATAGGAACTTTGGGTTGGCTCAATTCATATCTTTCAATGAACTCATTCGGAAGAGCCCTGTGAATATCAGATAAATGAATTGGCTCTATGCATCCATGAGTATTCATTCAACGCAGATAAAGGAAATTATAATTTCCATCAATAATTTCCTCTATCTTTCGTCGTACACATCCAAAAGAAAATTGATGATGGTCTCTGCACTGTACTATATTTTCAAGTGGAAATTCATCACAACAACACCCATATTCCATATGTCATAATTCAGATTCAGTTTTTGAACTTTCTGCATTGGAAGAATTGTAAACAACTATTTTTCCATCAGCAGAATAGGAAACATACTCCGAAGATTATGATTGTAGAGAATCAGTCATTATTAATGCGAGAGAAGAGACTATAGAATTCATATTATTTAACAAGTAATGAATAGATTTTTGTAATTCCCAAGAATTCTGAGTGTACCATTAGAATATTCGAAATCGTACAACTCTGAAGAGTCAAGTGACATGGGTGACATTAGTTACAAAATAATGACTGTAGCTAAATACGTATCAACCTAAATTGGAAAGCACCCACGGACGACCTGTCGAGTCAAAACAAGGCCAATTGGACCAAATATTACCTATCCCCTTAGTGGATAATTGAGTTCCTAGTCATATTGTGGGGTAATCAGATAATCCCATTGAGGTATGTTTGAACTTTGAATCACGTGCTCCCAACAAAGTGTCTTCTCAATAACTAGATGATGTCATCATTTAGCTCTGTCAAAATAATTTTCTACACAATTAACTTTATTATTTTGCAACTTTTAATTTCATGACAATATCAAATTATTCTCCCCTATTTGCAAATAGATGGGAAGAAATTTGTTTTTGATTTGGTTTTACACTATTACCCATTTATTACTCGCTATGGAAATGTTATGTTGTGGGTTATTAACTAAATATTATGATCAAATGGTTATAACTATATCACAAATTTAGTCAAATACTACAACGATATATGAGGTGTTCACACCAATAAAAATCCAATTACAGGTTCCAATGTCAAATAAATATGCATTAGTTCCTTAATGGTAAAGGAAGATGCATGAGTTTCTATCACGATGTAAAGATAAATATGTATTACAAATTACAAAAACTAATAAAACATATGATTATGGGATTTGTAAAACATTTCCATAGGGACCATGGTATCAGAAATATGCTCAATGGTTGGTGAGTAGAAGATAAAATATTCTTTGGTGAAGTAGACAAAGTTTATGTTATGAGAAATTTCAGGAACCCCTCCTTCTACAAGATGGTTAGGATAGCTTTAATACATGAAGAGAGGATTTTCATATTTTTCATGAGTGGTTAGATGCACTTAACAACACTATCATTAGAATTATAAGTCTGCTCAACTAGGTTATTAGATGATGAACAAAAATATAGAGCCAAATTCATGGTTCTGCCAAAATTTTAAATGACTTCATATTTATTTGATGAGACATATTTGTGATGTACCTCATTTTCACCTTATATTTTTTCCACTTCCATAAATATCGTTTCAACAATAAATTCTTCTCCATATGAAATATGTCTTCAAAATAAAAGTGGAAACATTAACCATATTCCAAATTTGAATTTGTAAGCGTTATGTTTTCATTTAACACCTTTACAATGATTTTTGTTTCAACACTTGGAGTATAATTGGTTTAGGATCAGTTATTTCATAACCATATGGATGTTTTAATTTGATACCCAACCAAAGATAAATATCCTATTACTACTACAAGCCTATTGGTTGCTAATATGTTTACTTCTACAAGCTTCTTTGTGATAAGACTTGGCCAATCATAATGCTTAGGCGAATAACGATACCTTGTTCCATTTATAACAATAGGAATATATGTATAAGTTTAATGGTTGAGTAGAAAGGTATATGGTAAATTCCTTGTTAGTGAAGAAGAAGGGGACACACACAATACACAACTCTTTTGACTAGAGTAAAAATGGGACAAGAAACCACAATATAATGAAT
>APFE031094206.1:1012-12368 GCA_000404065.3 Pinus taeda | reverse complement strand
ATAGATATACCTTTCTATTCAAGGAATTTACCATATACCTTTCTACTCAACCATTAAACTTATACATTCTCCCTTACTACTTGGTATCTTTGGGTATGTCACAACCCATGTGATTGCTACCACTTGGCATATTATGTTTGGGTTAGCTTTCCTCGATCACATGATGTTAAGCTCTACAACAATGATGAAACAAGGACTAATGAGTTTAAAAAACAGATATATGACTAGGGTAAATTACTTTTACCTTGTTCATTTGCTCTTCATGATTCTTCTCCTGTTGTTAGGGCTCTTTACTTTGAAGAGACTAAATGATGGTTTTGAATGTAGACCTTTACACATGATAGGTCTTCTTAATGCAATTAGCCATCACTGATTTCATTATTTCCTCCATTTGGAATCTAAGCTTTCATCCATGTGGCCATTGTTTTCTAAATAAACAGAGGTAAAACAAAATTTTGCTCTTTCATTTCAAAAGAGTTAGAGTTTAGCTCTCGTAGCCTCACATTCTATTTCCAACTATTACAGTGCTTAACCTTGTAGGCCTTGAGAGGGTTTATAACCTCTTTGTCGATGAGGAACCATTTTGGGGTTCTATCTATTTTTCAAAGGATGGCTACAAAGTTTCAAAATGGATTCAAGGGTGGGCATTTGTGATGTACACATTTGTGGCCATTTTTTTAAATACACACATATAAAACAAATTTTTACTCTTTCATTTCAAAAGAGGTAGATTTTAGCTCTCGTAACCTCACATTCTATTTCTAATTATTACAGTGCTTAACCTTGTAGGTATTGAGAGGGTTTACAACATATTTGTCGACGAGGAACCAATTTTGGGTTCTATATATTTTTCAAAGGATGGCTACAAAGTTTCAAAACGGATTCAAGGGTTTTACTTTTCCATTTACATCTTATGTAATTTCTCTCAGCCTCTCCTCTTACATTTTTGTTGCTAGAGATTTAGACTTATTTTATTTTCCTCCTTCTCCTCTATATATGTTTTCATTTAAATTTTCCATTCTGATGGTTTCTCATTTAAGGTTATGGAGAATAATGGGAAACTAATTCCCTTAAGAGGTTCAACATAAACTTCGTAGGTGATCTTTGTTACTTTCTTTCTACAATGTACTTCTTTTCTACCATATTCCATTGGGATAACAATTTTCTCTCGTGATTTTTAATGGATGGGATTGAAGCCCATCTAAGTTTTATTCAAGAAATTTTTGCCTTGAATGAGGTTAATTACTTAATTTACCAAGCTAGGTTTTTGACCCTTTACCATGGTTTTAACAAATGACATTGATATCATTTTCTTTCGGCTTTTCTTTTTAGCGTACATAGACATTGATTGAGAAGGACCTTTTTCATAGTAATTTACATATATATATTTAAATTCTTTCCTATGAAAATTTGTTATGAATACAATATCTTGGAAATGATATCTTATTGTAAAGGTTATTTGTAACTTATTTTTCTTCTTTGGCTTTTCACTTATCCCAGCTATGATTTGTGTACATAGATATCAACCCATGGTAAAACTCTAACATTTTTACCATGTTTCCCATTCCTTTAATACCAGCTTCCCCTTATTACTTCCCTATATAATATATATAATATATAATATATATATATATATATATATATATATAATATATCTATATATATAATAAATAATTATATATATATATAATATATATATATATATTGTGTGTGTGTGTGTGTGTGTGTTCACATTCCTTTAATACCAATATCGCCTTGTATCATTTTGCACATATGTGGGATATTATCTTAAACTTGAGGATGTGAAGGTAATTTGATTATTATTTGATATATTCCCTTTGTTTTTAATTATTTAAGATTCTTTATATGATGGTTCAGTTCTTATGAAACATCAAGCGTTCTCGTTCACGTAATTCAATTCTTGTTCACACAATGTAGTTTGTGTTTTAACCTTATTCCTTGTCATATATCCAACTGTCAAGACAAGAATTTAGCACATGCTTTCTATAAATAACAGTGCTCAGATGGTTTTGGGTTTTTGTAATTGCAACTAGGTCACCAAAAACTTGCTTGAAGTAGTGATCAAACATCTAGTCAACTATTTTCTATATACAACATATCCTTGTAAGTAGTGAACATAATGATTTTGTTAACTCATCAAGATATTGTTTCCATCACCAACAACCTTATATATCCATGGGATCAAATGATATATTGTTGAAGTTAACCATCGAAACTAGGACACCCCTGAGTCTTTTTTTAAGAAGTGAACCATATTCAATGTGGAACCTTTCGATTTGTTTCCATTGAGTGGATGGAACTATAACATTTCATTTCTCTTTAACTCAAGGATGCCTATGATTTATGTGGGGATGTAGATCATATTAAATAGTAAAAATATATACAATGATCAGTCTCTGATCCATAAAATCAAGGGTACTAGTTTTATCTATAGATTGGAACCTTTTTATAAATATTAGACAATGTAATGTAAGGGATGATGGAGGGGTCATTGCAAAGATACTTTCTTGTTACTTTACAATGGGTTGATCATATGTGATGAACACTTATGTTGAATGTTGTATTATCATCTATCCATGTAACAATCTCTAGGTTTTGCATATTAAGTCGATGCTCGGGTTCTTTCTTTTGATACTTTGATCTTATTGTGATTTGAATTTTATCGTGAGGGAACATGATTTATTGGAAAGGGATCACCAACCTAGCAGGTTCTCCTCTAATCATATATTTAATTGATGCTCTAATGTATACATGGAATTTGATGTTTGTAGAATGGTCTAAAGGAATAGTATGGTTTGCTTATAAGCACTTCAGATCTAATTCTTATTGGCTTGAGTGATTTAGAGATCCACAATTTGACTTATTCATACTAGTATTTTTTAGTTTTCCCAAAGCGTGGGGCTATATTTTACAAGTTACAATGTGATTTTACCTATAGTCTATCTTTTATATGATCTCTAGATCCAAAAGAAACAATAGCTTTGTATCTCTTTCCATATTGTCTGTTGTGTAAATAGAATATGTTAATTTTATGTAGATATTCAATATTTTGATTATGACATGGATTTTTTTATCATATTTATTGAGTGTGATTTGAACTTTCGCACCCAATCTGAGGAAAAAAGGCTTGGTCTCTATGAAATATGGATCTTGCAATAGAAGGATGCTATCATACTAAGAATTATTGTTATATGACAAAGGATAATGTTACTAGTGCGAATGATTTATAAAAGGGTTTTAGTTGTGCTAAGTTCCTTGCAAAGTCCTTTATGTAGCATTTATTATCTTTTGGGAATAAGGCCTATAGTTTCAAATGAGATCACAACTACTATATTTCTCCTCTTGTGATATATGAATGTGTTACTACATGAATAATTCATTCACGTAGAATGATGTATCTAAACCAAAGCTTACACATCAACCCTTGTTAATAACGTGTTTAGTTTTGAATTGAAAAAGAATTTTCTCCTTATTTAATTCCTCTATTTTTCTTGATCAAAAAGGTGTCGCCAGCAAAAACTACCAATTGAGCTTCATTTGTTGGATTAATTTGAGGGCACAACTCTGCTATTAAGGAACCATTATTATAATTGCATCTAATTACCAACTGAACTTCATTTGTTGGATTTATTATCACTCCAAGAAAATCTCCTGGGTTGTAGCTTGGAGATGCCTGGTAACATATAATCTTCAATATTGTTCTAGGAACTATTGGGATGGATGATGGTTTGGTTCAAGTCTGATAACCACTTCAACTCTACTTTCACTCCAGACATGCATGAACACCCTCAGCCTACAAGGCTTCATTCCACTAATGCTCAATAGTTTGCAGATTAAGTGAATCAATGGAGAATACTAACCACACTAGTAGATGCATACATGACATATGATGGTCGGCTACAGCCAGTAAATGAGGCTTGCAAATCTAATCTATCAATGCAGAGATAAGATGATAGGTATCTAACGTTGGATACAAAAGAAACATGGATGACCTATTCGATAACAAATCCAATTTACCAATGTAGAGATAAGATGGCAGTTATCTAGCATTAGATGTAGGATAAAACATGAATAAGCTTATCCAGGTGCAAGTTTAGAACAGGAAGGAAATGGACATTGAACATATAACAGCAAAAGAAGCTTGTATTACTAAGAATGAAGATGAGACGCTACAAGGAACAGAATATCTACAGTCTCCAGAAGTTAAACCTTGATTACATCTTGCTTTCAGCTATTTATAGCTCTTTATAATGTTTTCCAACTTTTTAGGGCTGGAGGTGTCTTAATTTATCCCCTACTTTCATTAACTACCTGGTTGCGTTCAAGGACACAATTTCCCCTCCATCACAAAATAATTAGTCTTGGTACAGCACTACCTTGTTAGGTGGTTGGTTTGATTGTGTCGGTGAGGCTCCATGACTATTTAATTATGTTTGTAGAGATCGTGTTGTGTCCTTCTTCCTTCGACCATGCCTTTTGTTAATTCGGTTTAGTGATCTAAATATCATAATACTGATAGATTCAACCACCTTCTTCCCCGGGTAACTGATAGGAAGTGGAGTACGAGGTGCATGGGTGGGAGGACATGTCAAATCGAACGAATGGAGAAATGACAGAGTGGAGGAGGACAAGCATGAGAAATCATGATTGGGGGTCGTTGGATCGAGGGGAACGCACGGTGGATATCGGGTGCAGGAGACCTGAGGTCGTGGTGAAAGCGGAACATGTTCGGGCCTTTAGATCTCAGGTGAGCAGATCGGACGACTATCAGTCGGAGGAGCTGTGCAGATGATAACACATGGAGGTGGTTTTGTTTGAGAGGTTATGGTTTCTATCAGAGGGCATCGGGTGGTAAGTGGTAAATGGCAGAGCCCGCCCGATTTCATTTAGTGGATGACACATAGCAGTGGAGGAGAGAGAAAAACTGCCTTTATCAGGTGAGTATTCATCTCGCTTGTTGCTTGCATGATATGGGTGATAGCCGTCCGATCTGGTGGGGGTGATCTAATGGTGGGGGACGGTTAGGCATGTTTCATTGATCAGGTGAAACATGGGCCATCAGATCGGCGAGGGGAAGATTAATGGCAGAGGGACACGGAGGTATGAGATGTCCTCGGGAAATGTGCGGAGGGCGCATATGGGTGGAAAAGTATGGTTTTTTAGGGGTTTTGAGTTAATTCGCTTAAGGCTAAGGTGAAAAAGGGTTTCATCGAGATGGGAGGGTTAGGTTAGGAAGTGAGAAGAATGAAATGTAAGTGGAAGATTGAGAAAAGTGGGGTAATGGCTCGTGTGGGGCCCCTTTAGGATAGCAAAGAAACCCATCTCCTTCCTTTAGCCTTCAAAACATCAACGCTGCACCTCAGGGCTAACACTGGCTCCTTCTAGGATGAAAACCTCAGTGTCAGGTTTCAAGAACTATAGACCACTAAATTTCTAGTAAACAACAAGATTAAATCTACTACATAGTGTTCCATTGGGCATGGAACCTAACTAGTATGAAATAAAACTAAAAAGCATATTTACAATACCAAGGCTTTAAAGCCTTAAATGAAATAAAGTTTTGAAAACCACCCATTGACTGGGCCATCAAAAACACCTTCCCCTTCTAAACTTTGCAAAGTGAAAGTGTTGTTCATCTAAGCTCAAGCAATGATAAATGGTCATGTCCATAAGGCATCAAATTTACCATGGTTTCCCTTATTTTCCTTCAATGCATCCCATTTGAGAACCCAGTCACCAACCTGAAAACTCTCCATCTTTGCTTGTTTAGCAAATACCTCCTTGATCTTCTTTTGATGCACTACTAACTTCTCAATTAGTGGATCTTTGATCTAGTGAACTTCAACTAAGTCACTCAACCTCCTTGCCATGTCACTTTCCTCATCCTGCTCCTTTTGCAAGAATTTGGCCACAGGGAGGGTCAGTTGGATTGGAAAAATAGCCTCAGTACTGTACACCAGCTTGAATGGAGAGTTGCCTATAGATTTCTTGGTGGTAACTCTGTCAACCCACAGGGAAAACTTCAACTTGGAATCCCAGTTCCATTTGTTGTTTTCTAGTGGTTTTTTTATTATCCTTACCAGGCTTTTATTGGATGATTCTACTAAGCCATTGCCTTGAGGATAATATGAGGTAGAATGTACTAATTTAACGCCCATTGGTTCACACATGTCCACTAATTCCCTTGCCCTGAAAGCTATTGCATTATCAGTAACTATCTTCGTCGGGGCAGCCAAATCTGGTAAAAATATTCTCATTTGAGAATTTCACAACAACCTGGTGATCACCCTTCTTAGTGAGTATGGCTTCAATCCATTTCGTAAAATAGTCAATGGCTACTATGATCCACCCATGTTGACCACTGGAATGTGGATTAATCTCCCCTGTGAAATCTAAACCCCACTGTTGGAAGGAACCATTGGTGTGTATTGGCTTCAGGGGCAAAGATTTTAGCTATTGTCTTCCTGTAAATCTCTGGCATCTGTCACAAGACTTCAGAAGTGAAAAAAAATCAGAGAATAGAGTAGGCCAATAATACCCAGCCCTTAGGATCTTGTTTGTTGTGGTTTTCCAATAATGATGCCCTCCACAGATGCTAGAATGAAATTGGTGCATGACTTCGACAGATTGTTCTTTGTCTAGACACCTCAAGTAGATTCTAGATGGGTCCCTCCAATAAAGTAGGTTCTTATTAATACAAAACTTGGTTGCTCTAACCTTGATGGTCCTAGCCTAACTTGAGCTAATCCCTAGAGGGACTTCAAGCTTCAACAAGAAATGAGATATACTGGAATACCACTCACAAGTAGCCAAATTATCAGCCAATGACTGATTATGCCCTTGTTCTTCTATTGTCTCCTTTGCCTGTTCAACATCTGAATCTGCACCTATGCAATTTATGTCTAGCAAATTGCAATTTTCCTCAACCATAATTTGATCCAGGCCTTGGCCTTTGACAATCTTGGTGGGATTTACTTCTATGCTAAATTCTATGAGTTTTTCAATCCACTTGGACCTTCTTCCATCAACATCTGACTGTGTTAGGACATCCTTTACTGAAGTTCAAGGTACATAGGCAACTACTTTTGAGTGCATAATGTAGATTTGGAATGTTTTCAAATAAATATGAGGGCATATGCTTGTTTTTCAATGAGTTCATACCTTAATTTAGCATCCCTCAAATATTTTTTGAAGAAGGCCACTGGGTGTTCTATACCTTCATCATTTTTCTGTAACAAGACTGCTACAATTGTATTGTAAGAAGCGAAAGAGAAAATATAAAACTCCTTGGTGTATTCTAGGCTGACCAAGGTGGGAGCCTCCATGATAGCTCTTTTGAAGGCTTTGAAAGATCTTCTTGCAGCCTCTATCCATTTTATCTTTGATCCCTTCTTTAGCATGGAGGTTATGTGCTTCACTAGTTCTACAAAATTTGGAATAAACGTCCTCACAAAGTTAATCTTACCCAGAAAAGATTGAATGTCCTTTTTCAACCTTGGGATGGACAATGCCTGTATTTCTTGAACCCTTTCTGGATCAACCTTTGCAGTAGAAACAATATCTCCTAAGAGTTTTCCTTCTTCTAGAGAAAATTGTGACTTCTTGGGATTCACTAATATTCCAAACGTTCTGCACTTCAGAAAAACCTTCTTCAAATGCTGCAAGTGTTCCATGTGACTACTAGAAAAGATTGTTATGTCATCAAGGTAAATAAGGACAAACTTGTCCTTCTCTCCCACAAAGGCTATGTCCATGGCCCTCTAAAAAGTAGCCCCAGCATTCATTTGTCCAAAAGGCATCTTGGAGTACATGAAAGTGCCCCAAGGAGTAGTGGAGGCAGTCTTCTCTTGATCCTTTTGTTGAAAATAATACTGAGAGGGGGGGTGAATCAGTATTATCTAGTCCTTTTAACAAAACTTCCTTATTTATAATTTGAATTAATTTTGCATATCAGTACCATAAAATAATGAGCATGAACAAGAAAAACAGACAGTCACATCAAAGAACACAGGATATAAGGTGGAAACCCAATGTGGGTGAAAACCACCTGCTGCAATATGTCTCTATCTTCTTAGAAACTCCTTTTACAATGGTCTTGTACTGGTGCAGTCCTTTACCAGTACGCAGGCTGCAACCTGCAGAGAGCTACAACTCTCTCTCGTTTTCCAGTCTCTCTTGGAAGGGAGCTACAACCCCCAATTTTTTTTTTTCTCTTACTGTTAGCAGCTACTGAATTAGATGAAGATGTTTACAGTGTTTGGCTTCATTTGTTGAAATCTTCAAATTCTTTCAAAATTAAATTGTGTGAGTTAATTGTTGAAAGAATTAAAGACGAGATTCAATGGTTAGACGAGCAGATTCAGTCATACGATTTCCAAGGCCCTAAAAAGTTCTTGGAAATTCTTCCTCCTTCGAAACAAGAAGTCATAGACTTGCCTATAGAGGTTTACATTGACAATGTGCAGCTGGAAGTATTACAGTTTTTCAAGCTTGTCTTGATGTGTCTTATTGTCAAATTCCTAGGTCTAGGGTTTTGGTCATTTGTCTCTGCAAGGTCATGTCTCTGAAAATCCATGAGTACTCAGCAAGCCAGAGGGAGGTTAGTTAACATGTTTCTTCGATATTTTTATCTTATACAGTCAATTTTTACCTTGGATTTAAAAACTTTGTTTTTTAAGGCCCAAGGTCATTTTCTCAGTTTTGTAAATAAATGATGAAATTTCTAAGTTTTCAAAAAGACAAACTGCAACATTGGTTCCCTTGCCCAGGTCCTTCAGATGATCTACCTGCAAAAAGAATCAAGTCAGAGCACTCAAAAAGTCAAATTCAGGATAAAGGAAACCAAAATCAGTGTTTTTAAAAAAAGTGTCAAAAAGAAACCTTATAAAGTGGGTTTATGGATGAAACTTTTTTCAAATGAAGTTTATAAAAGATATGTGCCCTCCTTTCACTCTCATTGTGCATTTGAAAGCTTGCAAGAGAGAGTTTGAGAGAGTGATAGGCGAAAGGAGCAGAATTGCAGTGATTTCGGGCAGCAAAGCAGCGCGAGACCTTCTGAGAGGCCGGCGCGACCTTCTGGGTGGTGCGAGACCTTTTGAGCGCCCCTCCACACTGCAAACATATAACTGGCGCGACCTTCTGGGAAATGCGAGACCTTTTGAGCGGACTGCGAGACCTTTTGAGCTCTCTTGCGGCAGACTTCAAAACGATTGCCCAATCTTCCTTCAAGTCATCGAATTTGTTCGAGAGGTTGAGATACAGAGGAGGTCACATAGAGGTGAAAAAGGTGGTCATCATAAGAGAGAGGAGCTCACCTCTTTGACCGATTTGCAGAGGTGGATTTTACAAGGCAAAAATGAAAGTGTTTCAAAAGCGGTTGACCGAGGCTCTTAGGCGGAAGAAAAGGACCAATCCACTCCGTATCTTGGTGGAGGCATCCCTCAAAGATCATGGCACTCACGAGCATCAGCTACAGCACAAATGCCAAATTTTTTTGAGAATTTTGGGTAATTTTGGAATTTTTTGGAAATTTACAGGTTTTGGCTTCTCAAAGGGTCTCACCCCCGGCGAGACCTTTTGTCATCGTAGCTCCGTTTGGAAAAAACTCAGCATTTTTGGATTTGGCATGAAAAGTTACACTTGCTCATCCATTAGTAAGAAATTTCATCGAGTTCTGGGCCTCCAAAAGGTCAAAATGCATGCAAAATTTGACTTTCTGCCCCTTTTTTGAGTTGCAGAAACCAGTTTTTGGAGAATTAAGTTTTGACAGTGTAAATGACCTCCAAATTCAAAAATTCCAGTTGGGTTGGAAAGTAGACTCACAGACCTTTCCAACGAGATATCCTGTACCCAATTCCGATAATGGGAAGGCCTCCAAACAGAGCTGCCAAAGTGTGAGACATTTTGAGAAAAGGTGCGCGACCTTTTGAGGAAATGTTGCCATACTTGACCAGTTCAGAACAGAAATTCCAGTTTTGACCTTTTTCGACTTTCTGAGGTTAATGGTAATCTTAATGGATGTAATTGTGACAATTTTTTGATACTTTTGCTCTTGTTTAACTCTTCTAGAAATTTCCTTGATGTAAATGGTAAATATTTAATGCATGGATAGGTTTCCTAAGTTTTAGAGGCAAGTTGTTTTGACTACCTATTATCTAGTGCTTAGTTTGGAATTAGTTAAAACAGCTCCTAGAAGGATGAGCCCGACCCCTAGAGGAAAGGAAAGGTGTTAGCTATATTATGTATTTTCTTAGTCATTTTCAGAGGTTGGAAGGTTGGACTCTTGAGAGAGCAGTAGCTCATTGTATTATCTCTTGTATCTCTGCAATTTTTGGCAAGGAAGACCAGGGTTTTGCAGTCATCTTTGGGATTCTTGTGGACTCATGTGTTGATGGTGTGTTTCTTCAGTCATTGTAAGCTTTGTTATGTGTTTCATCTTCCTTCTATACTTCTGCATATTAAACAAATGAAGTGATAAAGTAAGAATTCATGCTTGTCATGCTTTGCTTTTAAGTTTGTTTAATTTTGATGTTTTCTATTGTTTAAAGAGAATTCAAATTCATTGTTTGCTCTCTTTAGCCTTCTCTCTTTCATTCCTGACCATTCATTTCAGTCAAAGACATCAGCACGGCTTCTTACCTCGCCCCAAAGACTCCCCTGCAGAAACTGTGTCCCATCCCCGCAGCCAAATTTGCCCTCTCCTCAACTTGCCACCAAAAACCCAAAAATCCCAAAATAAAATTCTTTTATCACTTTACTAGCCTAATATCAGTGTTAGTTTGTTGGTCATCTCCCTAATTGAAAATTTTCCAAGAGAGACCGGAGAGAGCCTTCTCCTGCCCCGTAGGGCTAGCTATGAGGCTGAATGGTTTGATGTAGCTTTGAGATTTGCCTTTCTCAGCCTGAGGTGAAATGTCAAACGCTAACATACTGGCGACCATACTGGGGAGAACAAACTTGTTTGTGGGTTGATGTGTTTGTCTCATAAGTCTTAGACGGAGCTTGAAGTTACACCAGGTAGCCTTCGAAAACGCTCTTGTTTTGCATCAGCGCAAGTAGATAAACGCTGCTTCAATCAATCTCCGTGAGCTTGTGAACATAGCATTTCATTTGCATTTTACCCCAGTACATGTATCAAGTTCAGATCTAATTGTTGATGGTGGACACTGATCAGACACTTGAAAGGCTGAAATCATTCACCTGGCGACTCTAAATCAGTTTTGAGATCTGATCCAAAGACTCCACTGGAGGATGATCCCGACCAGCAAAAACATGAACGGACAAGATGAACATATCAGGTATTCAAGTTGGAATTGCATCCAAGACATTTTGTTCT
>APFE031094201.1:2500-14125 GCA_000404065.3 Pinus taeda | reverse complement strand
TAGCTCTTATTGCAGGCTGTCACTTGATTAGCTGGCGCAAGTTCGCTAGGAGCTTAAGCCAACTTCTATGAGTTCTCAGAAGAAACTTTAACTGTGATGAAAGGAAACTAACTCTATAGGGGCTATTCTACTTGCAGAAAGAGAATGAAAACTGAAATGAAACGCAAACCCTAGCAAACCCTAGTTTACCCACTAACCCTACTTTTGCAAGAAAAGAGATGGAAACTACTGAAATGGGGGCCATTTACTACTGAAAAGGTAAAATGCATTTATTCAAGCTACTTCTAAAGAGAAATGAGAAGAAATCATCTTTTTATACTTTTGAGTGTTTTTATGTGAAATTATTATGTTTATCATTTCTCTGGTTGTGACTGTGCAGAGGATTGGTGGCAAAGGAAGATGGAGTTGGTTGTTGCAAAGGTAAAGGAAGGTGTGGAGACGTCCTAAGATGGCCCTGGTACCCTTCTAGAGACTTCCATAGTGATCAGATTTCAAAGAATCACTCACAACAAATTCTACAGGAGGTTGCACGGGATCTACCGGAGGATCTACAAGAGGAGGCTGAAAGCTGTTTTTGGAGTTTTGAAGGTGTAAAAATGATGGGAAAGGGGAAATGAGGGCTAGATGAAGGTATTGAGGTGTCGAGAACTTGTCGAAGAAGATCAGGGATGAACGTGATGGTTGGTTTGTTCAAAGGGCAAGAAAGCATCTTTATGGGGAAAAACGCAGAAATTAGGGCAGATTGGCGAAATGTTGCGAATGAGTTGGGAAATCGATGAGAAGTGAGCTGGTGTTAGTTGTTTTATGGAGGGATGGTGAGCTGGGATGTCCTGCAAGAGATCTGCACATTTACTTATCAAAACTAGCCAAAGAAAGAACAAAAAAACAAAACTTTGTCTAGCTTGACCAAATTTCTACCCTATAACCAGAAAATGCTAAACAATACCCTATGAAGAGAAAATCATGCGAGAGAAATATGGTAAAAGGACATGAAATGATCCAAGCAACTGAATCTGAACCAATATCAACTTTTCCAAATCAAAGTGTCACACTAGCAGTTGCGTGGAAGAGCAAAAACTGTGTTTTTGGTGGCAGCAATAGTGCCTTGACCTCAACTCATAATCACAGGGAGGGAGAAAGGAGATCAAGACCTGTTGTTGGCATTTTTGGATATTTTTCTGTCACCGCAGCAACTTACTTAAGCAACTTGAAACAAAAACAACTATACTAACCATCAAAAGCAACCTAATCTAACAAAGTAAAGTGAATCTATTCAACAGAAATTAACTCATGAATTGAAACAAAAGCATATAAGTACACAGTAGGAGGTGTTGGGCAGCTTGGGTTGGGCCCTAACACAAGAACTTTAGCCCTGTGAACGAGATCAGTGCTGGCTCAAAAACTGTTCCATCTTCACTATCAAAAATAACAGTTACATTACATAAACTGTTCTAAAAAAGAACTCGAAAATGAGTTGAACACAATGCTGCACAAAAGAGAGAAAATCTACTAATAACTGGCTAACCTACTGAGGCTCTAAGCCTTATTATTTATACAAATGGGGACTTCCAATAGTCCTCCTAAAATCAAGGAACTCGGCTTCTTAGAACTGAAGATAAACAGCTATCCTACTTGACTTACTCGGCTGCCCCTTAGAATCATCAATGTAGGCCTTTGTGCTCCGAGTTTTTGATGGAGGAATGGAGGAAAGGGGTCATAAATGAAGGAGACACCCCCCGTACAAGTCCTCTTCCCTGTTTTCCTCGAGTTTGGCTGCCATTTGCTCATAAATTCCTTGTCTTTTCCAAAATTGTCCAAAAAATCTACATAAAACACACATTAGACTACATGGCAAAGTGACTGACCCAATTCACTCTATTAGCATAAATATATTCAAAAACATGCAATAAACTAATGATAATGGTGGATTAAGTCGAAATAAGAGGCAGAATGAGCCCATATAATTACCCATTTTTGGGGCTCATCATCACCCCCCTGCTAAATGTGTTGCTCATCCTCTGAGCAACTAATCTAACTCTTCATCTTTAATGGCTCTGGCAGATTCCCTGACATCCCAAGCCTCTAATGTGATGTCTTCTTCCCTATCATGGAAACCTACTTTCCTATCCACTTCTTCCCATTGTTTATGTTCTTCCTGCTCCTTAACTCTTTCCAACAGTCCTAGCAGTAGTGGAGGACTGAATTTAAGACCAATCCAGTTGGCTTTCAAATTTTGCATTGAGTGCTTATATAGGGGCACTCTCCTCATGGCTTCCCTCATCCAGTTTGGGGAGGCATATTAGATGGCGCTCCACATATGTAAAGTATATCAGAATGCTACTTATTGTACAAGACACACTAGAAAACACTAATACAGACTTACTTCCATGTACTCTTAGGTATATTGGAAGCCCCCCTCTGGGTTGCATTCCATCCATAGCTAACTGAGTTGGTCACCTTGTCATATGTGATACACCAAATACAACATTCAGGGAGATTTCCTACATGTACTGGAAATGATATTCCACAGTTCACAGGGGCTTGGTAGTCCTTTTATACCTAGTTACCCTTTTATTTGATTTTGGTTATTTATTTGGTGGAATAAAATTTGAAACAAATATTTAATAAATTTTGGAACAAATATTTAATAAAATTCATCGTGGAAGAATTACCAAGATATTCATGTAGAATGCAGGGTTTACACTCTGAATACATACATGGTCAATTGGAATGAATCAAAGAAGAGAAATTAAAATCAGCAGGATCTGGAACGTCAAACCAACCTCAAACATATGGTGTTCCAAAACTTGAAAGAATAAAAATTGAAGTAACACAAACACAATGGATAGAATTAGACATATTTCAATCTAAACCTGAAGTTATTGAAACCCTATTCAGGGTTAATCATATATCAATATAACTTTAGAAACATAATTTACCAAACTAAACGTTGAAGAACCAAAATATGACATTTATGAACCTGAGTCACCTTCAGTTGTTATAACTCCTACCCCTCTACCAGTTTCATCTAAAAGAACTATTATTACAACTGGTCTACCTCCCGGTCTTCTAATAATTGAAGATATTACTAAAGGAGAAGAGGAAAATATTGTATATCCTCTTCTTACTACTAGTGATCTGTTAATTGTTCAAGCTCTTCCTTTTGAACCTTTTCAACCAGATCCTTGGTATTTGACTCCATTAAAATTTTTAGGTCAAGGTATTCCTCATTTACATAATCCTTTTGATTTTACACCTAGGTGAATCATGTGAGAAGCTTCTCCTGTAAGTCAAACCTCATCTTTTCAGATGAGTATACCACCTAGCCAGCCTATTTTGAATTCTATGTCTATGGGATTATAGGAATTATTCTTATATGGTGGACTTTTGGTTCATGTTGGGTATCAATCACTCAATGGAACTTTTTCGGGAGCCACTCCTTCTTCTCAAGTTTTCTACTTGGTTTTTTGGAATCTAATCTGGTTTATCTACTACTGATGTAGAAATTACTGCTTAGAGCATGAATTCCATGCCTAAAACACCTTTGGCATCATACCAATACATTCATATGTTATCCGACAACACAAGGATTCCTCAACTAGCTCTAGCTGGGATTAAATTTTTAGCTGGGGGGCAACCATCCTATCTATCTCCTGGAGGGAAACCTCCTCGAGGAATTTCTTCTTCGTTTGTAGGATTGTCTGTTACTGGAACTTATACAAATCTTGGTCAAATACCTTAGGTTGATCCAAGTCAATCTATTATATCTCAACCCTTGATTGGTGCTCCATTTCCAAGAATGGGGAGTACTATTTGGAACCCTCCTTATGTTCAACATCTTGTTCAAGTTTCTCCACAAGTGTGTGTTTATCAACCTGTCTAAGTTACTAGACGAACTATATCACAGAAACATGTTCAACTACCTATCGAGTTTACTCCTCTAGTATGCATTCAACAACCTATCAAGGGTATTCCTTGGATATTTTCTCAGCCTATTGTGCACACAACTATTCAACAACTGATTCTAGGTATACCTCGAACACATGTCCAATATATGCCACAAATGACTGTGTAAGGAGCGCCTCAAATTTCAATTCAACAACCTATAGAGACCATGCCTCAAGAATCTGGTTATCAAACTAGTCAGTCTATACCTCAAACTTTTATAGGTCCAACTTTCTAGAATATGGCTTAGATACCTATTCGTCAACCAAGTGTACAAACAATTCAAACATTGTATCTAGGTCAACCTTACCGAAGTCAACCTTTTCAGGGCTAGATTCAAATGGTACAGGGTCATTTGTATCAAGGTTAACCTTTTCAAAGTCAACCATATCCTGGTCAACCTTTTCAAGGATTTTCATTTCAAACTAAACCTAGCATGACTTACCCTAGTTATCCTAAAGCAATGCAAATTCCAACTACACAAGCTATTCTAGGATATCATGGATATCCTCCTCCATGGGTTGGGCTAAATACTCAAGGGTATCTGTCTTCTCATCAAGACTTTAATCGACAATTCCCTTTCATTGTAATGTTAGATTTATCAGATCTATCTCATCGCATGAATGTTTCAATTTATCATTATCCGTTTTGGTCGGTGATACCTGCTAAATTACCAAGTGACATACTGAAATTTGATGGTAAGCCAAGAGAGGATCCGTCAAATCACGTAATGACTTATCACCTATGGTGTTCTTCAAATTCATTAAATGATTATTCCATTAGGTTACAACTTTTTCAATGGACTTTACTAGGTCGAGCAACGAAATGGTACATTGACTTACCACATGATCGAGGTGGATATTGGTGGCCGCCCACCTATTCCACTTAGACCTCCAGTCGGTTTCATTTGTTTCCTTGTTTATTTTTTTAGTAGTTTTTTGGGTCCTAAACCTTCGGAGAAGTTTTGACCCCCTAAACGATGTTTCTTCAGGTCCATTGTAGGCTCATATCCATTGGCAGGGGTCTGCAGAAAATCTTGTAGTACATAGAGAGACCTTTCCAACAAGGTATCATACGCGCCAAACAGAGATAATATGACCAAGTAACAACATTGGGAAGTTGGTTGCCCAACTAACCCCAACAGGGCCCACAAACTCTTGGCGTTACATCTCCTGGAGTTAGGTTATTTGTTTTTTAGGGTTTTCTTATGTTTTTCAATAATAAATAGGCCCTTGAGCCTCATTGTAATGCAATTCAGAGGCATGTAGCTGCCTCTTCCCGCATCCCGCCTCCTCTTGCCACTTGCGGGGAATTTCAGTGGTCGCACAGGCAAAGATAATTTTTCTTTACAACATTATAACTAGAGATGCCCTTGGATGCTTTACAAGATTTGCAAAAGTTGGAATCGATTAAGCAAAAAATAGTTGAGCTGAATTATAATCAGTGAAGAGTAGCATTGAGGCACGAGAGATTGATGCAGCCAATGGAGGAATAAGGGACCCCACAACAGGGCGAGGGACGTGGTAACTTTGTTTTCCTTACCAAATGAACCCAAGAATGGATGGCAGCAACCCAGCTAGAGAGGATTTCATCTCATTATAGTGGTCTAGTAAATTCGAAATGGTGGAAGATGGAGGCGTGAATGATTTGGCGAAGCGACCCAAGTTTGAATCGCATAAAAGTGCATCTGCCACATGCTCTTAGTCTTTGTTTGTACTATAGGTATTTTCTTGCTTTGGTTAGAATCTTCTTTCAGTGTACCTTTCCGTATTCAAATTGATTTTAAGTGTACCTTTATGTATTCAATTTGAGTCTAAATTTTTATTTCAACGCTCTTTGGTGTTCCACTGTAATATGATAGATTGTGAGGTAATGAACTTTATGACTCCCAATTTTGATTAAATGAATGTAGTTCGAACAAAATGTTTTGCTTTCAAAAGAAAGGTGTGGAAAGATCCACATGATATGTATATATAACAAGACGTTAAGATGATGCTCTGCATATGTTTCTTTTATCATCTCATGCATGCATGAAAAGACTTTGGGACTTTGCGCTTCATTTTCTCTTCATCCTCATGACTAATTTCTATGAATATCTAGTTCCTAATTTTCATGATGTGACTTAGAAAGGTCTTGGCTATCATATTGTATTGTTACTTAAGATTTCAGTCGATTGTTATGTGAATTTTCAATTTTTAATTTAACATCCATCAAAAACACGTATTAGAAGAAACATTGACATTCCAAGATTTTAGGTGTAGTGTCTATCTTTGGTGATGGGCAATCAATATCCATGGTTTATGCTCAATTTAAGCATTCAACCTCAAATAAATTTTAGCTTCCAGTTACTTTTTACAAAAACAAAAATATCTAAGAATGATGTTTAAATTTTTGTATAGATAATAAAAGTCAAATAGTTTGGAAAAAAAATAAGAAACATAGCCAAAAAAAACTTCTAAAACTCAAGCAATTTAAGCATTCAATCTCAAATTAATTTTTGCTTCTAGTTACTTTTTACAAAAATAAAAATGTCTGAGAATGATGTTTAATTTTTGTATAGATGATAAAAATCAAATAGTTTGATAAAAATCTTTTAAAATGCAAGGAATTGTTTAATCATTGTGCTTCCGCTAAGTTACCAAGGCTCGAATGGCATAAAAATGAACTGGATATCTATTCTTGGTCTTTGTTTGTATTACCGATCTTTTCATGTTTTGGTCTAAACATGCTTTCAATGTAATTTTTGAGTTTTATATTCAATGTTTAATCCAAACTCCATTTGACAACAGTGAGTTCAAGAAATTCAGAGCTCTAGGTTCATTTATGTGGAGCTTTCTTTCATTGATTATTGAAAAATAGCAAATTCAAAGATACTCAAAAGTGGCATGTGCATTTATTTGATATTCGTTTAATTAAATTATGTTTCAGAAAAAATTAGAATCAGCTTTTGCCAACACATCTAAATTTGTGTTCGAGGGTTGTAGCAGTGTGGACAACTTGACACGTAGACGAATGTTGTCCTTTCAAGATGCTGAAATGACAAACTATTTACTGTACCTCCAACCTGGCATTGAATGCAAGATTGTCTTGGCCTCCACGCCATGTGAGTTTTCGATATTATATAGTGTCCGCAACTAGTTGAGCTGAAATACAAAGCTACAACAGAATATTGTTCTCATGCCCAATCAAACATTTTGGTACAAATTTTGGTTCTCTGATATCATTCACATGTTGACAGTGTTGCTCATGTGACAAGTCTGTTGCTTCTATATATATAAAATTTTGGCACACAATCAAGAAATATAGCAAGAAAATTATTGTGCTGCAAATTACATATAATGATGGAAAAATAAGAGCCTAGGCAAATTACCCAATCAAAATTGAAAAAAATGAAAAATAAAAATAAAAAAATTCTAATGTTTACATTAGAAAACCTATTTTAATTTTTAGTCGCTTGAGATTTAATGTCACAATCAAACTTATTCTGAATATGTTGTTACCCTGTTGCGACAAGGAATAAAAAGGTGAAATGCAGAAAAATAATGGGCATCTTAACCATACTTATAAAATAAAACGACATACACAATGAGTAGAAATTTAGTAATTTATTAGCGTTGTCAATGTACCATCATAAAATATCAAAAAAGAGTCCTTCATTAATGGAATAGATCCTAAATCATGTTCGTAAAAGCAAATATATCAAAGCAAAAGATGTTTAATTTATTCCCACAAAAGTGGAGATGCAAGGGGCATGAAAGTAAATATATGCCTTAAAATGTATATATTAATCTCTTGGGTTTAATATTATTTCTTTGGGTTTATAATCTTGGTTAAGTATGGTCCAATGCCATATTGTGAAAAAGATTTTCTCAATATGAAAATCAACCATAGCCCAACTTTGCATTGTGACAAAAATTGTACCAATATAAAAATGAACCATGGTCAACCATGTTTATTTAGTGTTTAAAATATTTATCTTACAATTTTTATATCTTGAATTTATAATATTAATCCATTGGGGTTTAATATTGTTCCTTTAAGTTTATAATGCATAATGGTTTTAGAATTTATGTTTTTAAGTTTATGATTCTTATAAAAAAAAATTATATAATAATAAACTGTTATGGTAATGAGATTAACTAATAGTCATAATAATAATAAATATAGTATAATAAAAAAATATTTTAAAATTATTACATTAACAAAATTAATTAACTATTTTATTTTAATTAATTAACTATTATTAGAATGAAAGAATTAATTTAATAATTAATTATTTATTATTATTTATATTATTAAATCTTAATTAACATAAGATAATAATGTGTACAGGTATTGTCGAGGTGGTGGGGTGCTCTGTTCAATGACTTTTTATGTTGAAGTCACCAATTCACATTCCTACCCTATATGATTGATTATTGAACATGATGGAGAAGTGTCTACCAAACTTACAAAAAAACATCATATTTATTAAAATACAATTAGTAATTAATGAGTAATACCATAATTAATTTAAAACTATATATTAATTAATCATAATTATATAAAATAATAATTATTTATTATAATAATAAAATAATATTACATCATATTTGTGTTTTTCCACAACATTCATGGTAATGATGGTTGTGTAAATAGTATCTCTCAACTAGTTTGCTTGGGATGGACCACCAAGCCAACAATATTTGCTTAAGGTAATTGTGCAAAAATATACTCTCAAGCATAATCTTATTGAAATTGAACACAAAACTGATAAAAATCAAACCTCCCCACTTAACATTAAAATTATATAATAAACTTTTTATGAATCTTCACCTGAATAGTATAGGACATAACCCTGGCTGTTTTAAGTCCATATCTCAGATGGCGGATAAAATAGTCATGTTAATATGATAGAGTCATACTAAAGGAGGTTTTTGGATTCATTAAAGGGTTTTCAAATTTGGATGTACGCGGGGAATTATCAACTACACTTGGAACCTTTATACGCAGTCCGGTCCATCTCTGAAAGAATAAAAAAATAAAAATTCTAAAATGAAAAATGATTGATTCGAATAAAAGTAATCCATTTTATAATCTTCTATACGCAGTCCGGGCCATCCCTGAAATAATAAAAAAATAAAAATTCTAAAATGAAAAATGATTTATTGGAATCCAAGTAATCAGTTTCACAGGTCCATTTTATAATCTTCTATACGCAATGAACTTTATATATATACTGATCCAACTAGTTTACACCAATATTTGTTTGAAAAAGATTTTAATATTTGAAACGAAGATTTTGTGTTTAGGGTCCTTTTAAATTTAACATCCCAATATCTGTATAAAGTACCAGGGGTTTTAGTACTAAAGTTTGCACCAATATTAGCTGAAAAAAAATGTAAAATATTTAATATTTGAAAGGAAGATTTTGTGTTTAGGGTTTTTTTAAATTTAACATCCAAATATCTGTATAAAGTACCAGGAGTTTTGTTATTTTAGTGCCAGGAGTTATATGTGTTAGGAAAGGATTTTTTAGGACTGGGGTTTCTATCTTTTAACGGATATTGGCACCAGCGTTTGTCTCTATTAATGCAAGTTAACATTGCTCTGCTCGCCTCTTCGACAGAAATTGAGAAGGTTCAAGGTAGTTAGTCTAAGTTTTTTTAATAATATTTTTAGGGTTTGAGTTTATATTTATTCGTTAAAATTTACCTATATACTTGCTCAGGGTAATAATAATTAGCATCTTAACCTTAATTAAATGTGCTATAATTATAAAATTAGCGGAAGCCCTCACTAATTTTATTTTGATTAAATCATGTTCGTAAAAGCAAATAAAAGCAAAGATACCCAAGCAAAAGACGTCCAATTTATTCCCTTGGGCTGATAAAAATAAAGAGACAAGGGGTCCTCAAAGAAAATATACACGAAAAAGAAACGGTCCATCTCTCCATTGACCAAACGGTCCTTTACGTCAGGGGAATGGGGCTTGTGGCTTCTGTATTACCTTACTGTCAGGGCAGTGTGGCCGAACTCAATTTTTTTGCTTATCACAGATTTGAAAAGCTTCATCCTTCCTTGAATTTTGAGATGGGTGTCTCACGAAGCCGATACATACTGCACTTGTTTATTATTCATTTCTTTAGCTGCTTGGGATGGCTATGCAATCTTGCTTTCGCGCAGCTCGAGTCCAGTGAGACCGTATCGGGGTCCGCTAATTTTCCCGATCTGGGTTCGCTATTTTGGGGAATTTTGTGGTTTTTGTTACGAGCTTGTTAACGGGAAGACTCGACCTGGAGCTGGGCGCCAGGGATGTTCTGGCAACCCTGAGAGGCCCCGAACTGTACCCGATAAATGCCGGGCTCGGACTGACGACCTGCGAGCAAAGTCCAGAACCAGAAAAACGATTTGCAAAGGCTTCTGTGGTAATGCTGTCATACAAGCCGCCCAATTCATCGATGAAGCAATTTATGAAGTATATCTGCAATGCCTATAAGGTGCACTCTATTCTGCTTCAATGTTTTCCCTTAAAATCTCAATCTGCTCAACTCCTTCCTGGGATCTGTCATTGCAAGCCTCAGGATGGTAAATCTAATAAATGCAAATGCATTGTATTCTGGAATGTGCAAGAGATCGTAAGTGTGCTTCATCGTCGGATGCCCGGAACACTTGAACGACTGTCTGATTCCCTATACCTGCTGCCATGTCCAGAGTGCCTGGAAACTAGGTGCCATGGGTGCAAGCAGGGCGAGTTGAATGTGGAGGAGACTGATGAATCTGGAAGGAAGATACTGTCAGACGATGACATTGAGAAAGGAAAGAAGACAGTGGGTGAAATATTTGAGTATGTTTCCGAGGGAGCCATGAAAAGGGAGCATCCTTGGATCTGCATTCCACTTTCTCCATCAGGCTACGATTACTAGACAAAGCTGCTGAACAGATCTTTCGGAGCTACGGGAGAATCTGACAATCTGACAGTGCTTACAGCACTGCGTCTTTAATAGTGCCAAGGTTAACAGAGATCGCACTCAACCTTGTACTCACTGTTTGGTTCAGGGTCGATGGCTTCTCCAGCGCTCTTGTGCCAAGAAGTGTTGAGTTTTAAAACAGCGATTCTATATGCGTAAAAAATTTAAAGAATCGTAAAACTGAAATGAAGGTTTAATGCCCAGGAAAAATTAAATTACCTCCAGTCATTGATAAAGTTCTTGCTCCAAACCATAGTCCAATTGCTTTTTTCACTGAAAACATGAAAACAGCGCTCCAACTTCAATCCAAACAAAAGAAAATCATACAGATTTCTGAAGGCACTTCCTCTCAGCTAAATGGTGTAAAAACTGAAGGGGATTGAGATACTAGCTTGAGGACCAAACAGATAAATTTATAGCCAAACTTCCATCAAGCTTCTGTTGGCTATGTGTCAGGGGTTCCAAAGTTCAAGGTAGAGAACTCCAGATGGAGTAATGGACCACTTCAGAAGCTTCAACAAGAAAATTAATTAACTGCAGTTGATTTCCTTAATTTAAGGAAATTACTGCAGTTGGTTTCCAGAAATTAAGGAAATACTTCAGTTTACTTCCATAACTGTAGGCAGCAGTTGGTAAAAATTTAATGGAGCTTAACATTCTCCCCCTTTGTCCATACTTCCAAACTTAATGTCTCAACTTAAAACCCATTGACAATCTTTATTAAGTAATA
>APFE031094199.1:0-10408 GCA_000404065.3 Pinus taeda | reverse complement strand
GAGAACTTCTGAGAGATGATGTAATCAGCTGACCTTGTTCCTTTAGGCAGTGAAGCAACACTTTTAGAGACTTAGGAGCCCTCAGTTTATGGACATTTATGATTGGGGTTGAAATGCCCAAAAATGTCTATAACACTTCTTAAGAGCCTCCCACATATCAAATGTTGTTACCTTCTTAGCTATGTGTGGTACAACATGATCCTTGATCCTGTCAAGGATAATTCTCTTGACCCTCGCCATCACTTCCTCGTACTTGTCATTATCATTGGGGTTGACTAGGATAGCTATTACCTTCAAGGCGAATTTCTTGACATGATTGTTGTGAAGTACGGATAAGATTCTAGCCGTCCAAACTGCGAAGCTCGATGCTCCATCCAGTCTATCATGATCTCTTACTCCATGTACTACCATGATGCTCCTCTACTGCCCTCCTGGAAGTTCTCTATTTGATTCCTCTAAGTATCTACTTCCGGTCTATAAGTTCTCTTCAGGACTCCCTCTGACTCCTGATTTCCCTCCTGGAAATCCTTCTGCCACTGTCGAGATGCCCCTACTCTGATCATCTTGTTCAACCACACCATTGATCTGGGTTCCTCAACTAGAAACCCTCAGTAGCAAATCCTCTGCCTTTACTTTGTCAGGTATTGTTATAACTACAATATCTCACTAGCTCCACTCTACAATATTCCCGCGACCTTCTAAACCCCAACAACTTGAAGGTGAGATATCCTAGGCTCTGCACAATCCCAACACCAGCAACCCAGCCTCCTCAGCCAACTACATTAGCCCCCCCAGCTACTACGTAGCTATGCATGAGGCTTCTCTTGCCTTCCTTAGCCTTTGTGATGCCTCTTCCTGACTCACCCTTTATGACATAGGCACTTTTTCACCCTTCCCCATTGCTGCTCTACTAGAAACAACATATGTCACCTCAGGATAGTGGTTTTCTGCTGTTATTGCTTCACTCATCTAATGTCCTTTAGTACTCCTGTGATCTGCAAACACCCTCTAGCACCATGTTGAATTTTCTAAGTTTACTTAGTTAGAAAGCCTCCATGCACTTTATCTGATTTATTCCTACCTACTTGTTATTTTACTAAACAAGTTATTTATAATGTAAATACTGAAAATAAACACTAGTGCATGCTCAACATATTATAGATCAACAACTAGAAGAGGCAGAAACAAGCATGCCATATGAAACCATTCTTTTTGGACTAATGTCCCCAAAAAAACCCAATGTGGGAAAACCAGTGTAGCTATCTCAAGGTTTTCTTATTAAGAAATATCATAGTACAATTTGGGTGTCAAAACTGGCCTACACATTAGAGAATTTCGGTGGCAGTAATACCTCTCAGTTTCTGACAAATCTCCTAGCTGAAACCTCGAATAATCCTTCCGACAGCTACTCAGCACAAATCTGCCCCAAAAACCCCAGCATCGACGTCTCTCTGGACTACGTCAGCCCCTGTCTGTTCCACGCTGGCCCTACATTACCTCGAATGGGTCTCTGTTAGCCCTAGTATGTCCTGGGTCAGCCTTCTTGCCCTCTCTGTTAGCAACATTGGCCTCTCTGAGGCTCTGCGCAACTCCCGACTACCACTGTGTGGCCCTGTGTGAGCTCTGGCTAGCTCTGCATCACTCTTCTTGGCTACTACACCACTCTCCTGGCACTATATCTTCCTATCTGTCTCTCTGTACTGAAATTCTCCTCAGTTGCATCTCCCGATCACTAATTATATCTCTCTTAGAAAACCTCACTCTAGAGAATTTAATGACTAATCACTCTAGTGTGTTCTCCAAGTGACCCTCAAGCCTCCTCTTATACATTTCCTGTTGACATATCAATGGCCAAGATTAAGTCCCTAATCAATGGCTAAGATTAGATCTGGCTTGATCCATGTCTTTTGAACCATTCTAACACAGATTTGATATTAATACACATTAATATTTTATTTTCCCTAAGTTTAGACTTAGGGACTCCATAAAATAATAATTATTTTAATATCTCCTTATCTGTCTAGAATCTGCCCAAACCCTTTTTAATTGTTGGAGATCTCATGCGCCCCAACCTCTCCACCAAATTTCATGGCTAGAGCACATCCAATGCTACACCAAATCAACATTTTGTAGCATGAGCACCTTTTTCTGCAATATACATTAAGGCTCCAGTTGGAATTCACCATCTAGTTTCACCTACCATACAGACCAGTCAATCACATGATCAACATCTTTAACACACTTCTTAAGTAATGAGACATGGAAAACATCTTGGACTTTCACTGTTGGAGGCAGTGCAAGTTGATAGGCTACTGGCCCAATCCTCTCAATGATACTGAAGGGTCCACAAAACTGTGGTGCCATCTTGGCACATGAGCCAATCTTCATTGAGCTCTTCTTCGGTTTGATGTGTAAGTACACTTGTTCCCCAACTTGGAACTCCTTAAACAACTTTTTCCTATCTACATAAATATTCTGCCTAATTTGTGTTTGCTTGAGATTCTTCTTGATCACCTGCATCTCCTGTTCTATGTCTTCCAAGATATCGAGTCTAGTCAATACCTTGCTAAGTGGGTCACTCCAACTAATGGGAGTATTACAACTCTGTCCATATAATGCCTCAAAAGGAATCATGCTCAATGACTCCTGATAATCTTTTTTGTATGCAAACTCGACCAAAGGGAGATACTATTCCCACTTCCTCTGTTGATGCATCACATGGACCCTCAACATGTCCTCCAATATCTTGTTGACCCTCTCTATCTATACATCCATCTGCAGATGATAAGTTGTGTTGAAGGCCAACTCAGTGCCGAAACCTTCAAATAACTCCTTCTAGAATCTGGAGGTGAGCATTGCGTCCCTGTCTGACACAATCTTGTTTGGGACACCATTTAATCTAACCACATCTGGAATGAATACCTATTCCACGTCACTAGGTGAGAATGTAGACTTCACTAGACCAAAGTGTGCAACATTTGCTAACCTGTCCACAATGACCATGATGGAATCATGCTACTTCACTATCTTTGGAAACCCTGTGATGAAATCCATGGAAATGACCTCCCATTTCTACTTGAGAATAGAAATTGGCTATAACAGTCCACCTGGACGTTTGCACTATTCTTTCACTCACTGACAGTCAAAACATCTAGCCACAAACTCTTCTACATCCCTCTTCAGATTCGACCAATAGTAATATCTCTTCGATTTTGTGAGTGTCTTTTGATAACCTAGTTGGCTTGAATAAGTTTTTGCATGAAATTCCCTCAAGATCACCAGCTTGAGTTCACTATTATTTGGTACATATATATTATCTCAGAACCTGACCAATCCTTTTGGTGTAAGACAATAGTCCATGCCCTACGCACCTATACCTATACATGTACTGCCACATGTACCTGTACGACTACATGTGCCTGTAATATCACCCTGCTGCAACATGTGCACAATCTCCATATACCTGACATCCTAATGTCTTGCCTACAAGATCCTATCCTATAAGTCTGTCGCATAGGAGCTCATAGCTACCAATTGATGTACATGTACCCATTTGTTGAGACCATCTACCACCCTGTTCTCTTTATCCTTTATGTACCTGATCTCGAAGTTAAACTCACTGATCATGGCCAACCATCGAGCCTGCTTGAAATTTAGATTCATTTGGTCAAACAAATGCCTCAACCCAATGTGATCACTCATAAGCACAAACCGTCTACCAAGAAGATAGCGCCTCCACATCTTCAGTGCATGTATATTCGTTGCTAGCTCAATATCATCCATCAGGTAGTTATGCTCATGCTCGTTAAGTTTTTGGGACTCATAACATACCACCTGTTCATCCTGCATAAGGAATGCACCAAGTCCTCTCTTGCAAGCATCTGTACATACTACAAATTCTTTGTCCAAATCTGTAATCTGTAGCACTGGTGCATGTGTCAGCAACTTCTTGAGCTACTCAAAGCTAGCCTCACATTCTTTAGGCCATTTGAACTTCTTACCTTTCCTTTGCAATGATGTATTGGGATAAGAAATATGTGAGAAGTTCTTGATGAACCTCCTATAAGAGCCTACCCAACCCATGAAATATCTCACCTCATCCACACTCTTAGGAGCTACCCACTCCATGATGGCCCTTATCTTCACTGGATCTATTGCAATGCCCTCCTTAAAGACAACATGTCCCAAGTAGTGCACCTAAGTCTGAAAGAAACTACATTTTCTGAGCTTAGGATACAATTTTTGCTCTCTCAATAACCTCAATACTCATGCTAAGTTCCCAACATGCTCTTCCTCATGTTTGGAATATCCCAGTATATCATCAATGAACAGAATAACAAACTTATCCAAATATGGATGCAACACATTATTCATCAAACACATGAATGTATCTAGATCATTCTTTAAGCCAAATGGAACAACAACAAACTCATAATGCCCATACTTGGTCTTTAACACAGTCTTGTAAATGTCCTCCTCTTTGATGCATGCCTGATGGACTGCTACTCCCTTCAGCTAATCAAACAAGTCGTCAATCATTGGCAAAGGGTACATGTTCTTGATAGTCACTTTATTCAACTTCCTATAATTAATCCATAATCTAAGCGTACCATATTTCCTTGTCACAAACAAGACCAGTGCACCCCAAGGTGATACACTTTGCCTAAGTTATCCATTGTCCAACATTTCCTTCAGCTCCAATTTTAAATCAACCAACTCAAGTGTGCTCATCCTGTAAGGTTCTTTCGATGTTGGGGATGCCCCTAGCACTAACTCAAAAAACATTCTACCTCCCTATGAAGTGGAAACTTTGTAATGTCCTCAGGAAATACATCCCTGAACTACTACAAAATTGGGTACCTGTTCAACACATCTGCATCCTCAACCTTCTTACCCTTGTCACTAGAAATGTGTACTACAAATAGCTTGCACCCTTTCTTATGGCTACTCTTTGCTTTCATAATTGTCACCATCCTAACTAATGTGGCTTTCTTCTTACCTTGTAAGACTCTTGGTTCCCCATTGTCATCCACACACTCAATAGCTTTGTCAGAACAATCTACCTTGGTTCTATGTAGATACAACCAACCCATGCCTAATAACATATTGTATGAACCCAACGGTAATACATTCAAATGTTTTGTTGTAGGCATACCATTCAAATTAAATGTGCAAGCTCTTAACTAATGATTAACTCACTTCTTCGTACTTGTAGCCAACTACACTAACCAAGACTCTACATGAATCTCCTTATTCAACCCACACTTATCCACCAAGTTAGGACTACCCCAGCTATAGTTATATCTAGGGTCAATCAAAATAGAAATATTACTTTCCATCTCAATGATAGATGCCTTATGTTCTTCTTTCCCGTTTTCCACCACTGCATAGATACATGGAATACTTTGACCAACATCACCAACAATCTGTGCTTGCTATGTACTATATATCTTAGGCCTTGCACCCTAATGTTTCGGAAAATCTCTCCTAAGGGGCTCATCATCACATGTTCACCACTTCAATTGACTAGTTCCCTCACCTCTATGCTTATGTTTCTGTCATAGCCCATGTCCTTGTCTAGCTGCGTTAATTCTTTTGCGGTGACACATTTTCTTTCTCATCTGCATGTTGAGGCCTTGTGCTCTTAGACTACCATTCACCTCTACCTTTTTCTTTTCCTTTCCATCCATACTGAGATTCATTCTTACACTTTGATTTCTCATAGTAATGATTCAGTTTCCCAATGACTTCCTCAAGTGACCAAGCCTCATCATACTGAATCCGATCTCTAAATGCCAATGGAAAACCACTGACAAGTATCTGAGCTTTAGCCTTCTCATCTGTAAGATACGTTACATACCTTAATAACTTAAGAAACTTGTTCGTATACTCTTCATTTGTCATTGACCCCATCTTCAAGTCATATAACTCTTTAGCCTTCCTATCGTAGTACCTTTCTAACAATTACTTCTTCGTGAAAATCATCTTTAATTCCCGCCAACTCAAGTCATCTATCCTAATGTCTCTAACTCGCTTAACATATTCCCACCAGATGTCTGCTTTACCTTTCACGCTAACGATAGTTATCTGGGCCTTCATGTTATCAGTGTACTCATGCAACTAAAAGAATTTGTTCATTCCAAGTATCGAAGCCTCTGCATCTACCGACTTCTTCACATATCTATCAAAATTAGGTGGTTTTTGTTTCCTAAATTTATCTAGAAAGTACCCCTATCATTCCTACTATAACGATGATATTGACAACGATCATGATGTCTATCAGAACCAGAACTAGAATAATACATGTACTCATAGCCCCTCCTTTCTAGAGTGTCCAACAACCTGCCATCTCTCACCATGTCAGATCTATTTGACCTATGTCTACCAATAGATCTATTTCCATATGCTCCATTAGTCTCATCCTAATGTGCATGACTGATCTGAAGCATCCCTTGTCACTGCAAATTCTTCAAACTCTAAAGAAGTATAGCGTTAACGTCTGCTTGCTTCTCTTGTGACTGTATGATTCATTCATTATTTGCCTTACAACTCCTTATCTCTTCCTTTAAGATTCTCAGTGTATCGGCCAAATCATAAGTATGCCCCACTCCACGATGCTCATTTGACGCATAGGGAGATTCTATGTAGTCTACCACCTTGCTAGCCATTTGATTTCTTTCTTCCTGCAATGCATAATATGTCATATAAACCAAATCACAATAAATTGACATACCTTAGCATAGCTTGGAGAGGATAACTTATCTACAAGATCACCAAATCAGTGTGATACATGTATAACATAATCATAACAATGTATAGACATGCACAAATAAATGAATCAACATATAAAACTCACTCTAACTAGGATCCAGTCATCAATGTAAGGCCTTATCAACAATGCATTCTATCACCTCATCCATGACAACAATCATTGTCCCATTGTACACATTTCTACATGCAATTGATAATATGCATAAGAAATCCTAACCAACTACAAATACACTTAATCGCATGTAGTCGAACATAATCAACCAATTCTTGTAAACATCCTACATTACTGATGCATGTAATCAAAATATTCAAAATGTAACCTAACATAAAAGGATGTAAGTAGATGACATAAAATCAACATGTAAGTGACAAATAACCATATACATTCAGTGTGATAATTACTCCTCATGGAATCAACATCAGATTCTCCATGATAACCATACTACAACCCTAATCCATCATCAAGCAAATGCAACAAGAATATAAGTGTAAGAGACACACATGCAACTGACATGCATGCATGACCAACACACATTCAACCCATTCAGTCTCAGTGTTGAACCATGCTATGATACCACTTTGTAACACCCTCCTCCCACATAAACCCAAGTAACCATGTAAATTGGGGTAATCATGAGATGAGAGGCTATTATGATCAGATTCAACCTCCTAAGTAACCTTAAGGAAGTGGAAATTGATGAAATATCACATGCATCAATCCAACACCATCAACAGAACCCTCAAGAGACAAGTCAGCCACTCAGATAACCAATTCCTAGGTCCCATTATTGTTTTGGCCAATCTAAGGCTCAGTCACTGTCATTCTATGGGCAAGGGAGTGACCAGAGACCTAAAGTCACTCCCACAGGCCTGCCTGCCAATGACTATGGTCCAAGCTTGCTATTTTTGTGTTAGTGAGTTCGAGGTTTGAGCCACTCTTTTAGGGCTCGAAGCCAAGCCATTGACCATAATGGAATGAAATCTCATAATTAAGTAAAGCATAGGGAAACAATGATGCAAAAGTAAATAGTTGATCAAGGCCTTAACCAGACCCCTACTAGTCATGGCAGATTTTCATCAAACATATCATTAACATGTAACCTAGAGGTATAAACAACATATTTAGGTGTAGGGATCTCTTAATTATTTGAGAATTTCCATGAAGCATTATTTCCTCATGTCGTTTCCTTATCACTTATTAGGTCATAGATATAATATCCATTCAAATGCAAGTAAAAACATGCTGAGAGCCAAACATAGTTGCTACCATAAAATGAACATATATCCAGCAATATAGGAATAGAATTACAATAAACATACCAGCCATCAAAATCCATGCAAACACTAGTACATTTACACATGAAAATCAATGGAATGAATTTCTCATTAATCAATTCACTGAACCGACTAGAGATGGGACTACCATGTTCCACTGACCATATACTAGTTGAGCCAAGTCTCTCTTCAGCCAATCATCTGCGCACCAGATTCCAAGCATGAATGTGGGACTCATAGAACACATCAAACACCAATTGATGTGGATGGCACCGAAGTTCTCCGCCTACACTGTGAGGAATTTTAGTGCCTCCTAGTCTCTCAGGCTTTACTATGCATCTAGAATCCATTCCAAGGATCACTAGGGCCTACATCTAGACATAATCTCCATGAATTAACATGCATTCCATCCCATAATCACTAAGCCCAGTGAAGAGAAAAGCCACCTCTTTTTTTTACTGTATATCCCTCCATTCACTGGCAAGGATTCCTAGGCCCATCGAGGCACATAATCTGGCTTTACTGCAATCCACAGTTCGGTTTAGGGGTTAATAGGCTAGTAGCTTCATGCATCCTCAGTCTAATTCAGGGACCACTACCACCATTTGTTTGTCAATTCGAAGATCTACCCCACTCAGCTTCGAATCCAATCTAGCCATCCCACACAAGCCGCATGACAGAAACCATCTCACTAAATCTTTCTGGAAATGGCAAGGCTAGGCTGAAAATACTATCACACTTAGAAACACCCATGCCAGGGTAGAAAGAAACACATGCAATCCCATGCATGCCAAGTCTAGCAAGGAAAATACACATGCATGTTGATACCTGCAATGAACACTGTTGTAGCTTCTTGATCGTGCCCTTTCATACTTGATCTTTGCTTCCTCTTGCCTTCTTTGCATTTCTTTCTCCAATACCAAAGTGCTCCAAGAAAACTCTAAGTGTCCAAGAGTATGAGAGAGAGAGAATAATGAGAGAGCTCCAAAGCTAAACTAAGAAAAGGTAACCAAATGATCCTTAAAAGCCCTTTTATGAATGAGGCCTCTATTTTCTTTAATTTTTCATTATTTTCCTTCATTTTCCACCTCACATGCAACTTGTGACCTTTCACCTCCTTTTTCTCCTAATTTCCATTATTTTCATAAATAAATGTGCCAAAACGCCTTTTTATGCCTTAGCTATTTCCTTTTACAATTTCTTTCACCATAAACAACCAAACAAATTCCCTTTAGGATGTGTGGCCCAACATTCAACTTGGAATGTGTCCCATTCATCCATGGTTATTATTTCCTACTTTATTACATGGAATTTTCAACAGGGTTGTTACAAAATCCTCCCCCTTGGGGGACACTATCCTCGGTGTTCAATCACACATATACCTCAAAAACCTACTAAAATAATACATACTTCTCATGGAGCTTTATAATACAGCTCGATGCAGTATTTACAATGAAAGATCTGCTCAAGAGAAAAAAATCATGACAACATTACAACATATAGCATAGTGGGGCTTTATAACGAAGCTCATTACGGTATTTACAATGATCATCCTGCTAAGTTCCAACTCATATAACACATAACATCATGATAACATCACCACATGATAGGATAATAACATGACACCCATACCACATAGTGGAGCTTTATAACACAACTTGTTACGATATTTACATCCATACATAGTTGTACATATAGAAACATCATATATATATATATATATATACCAAAACATATATCAAACATATTGTTGGGCCTTAGTTATAGTCTTATTTTGCTCTAAGAAACTTACTTAACCATCTATTTATCATCCATTTTCACTTCATTCATTCCATTTTGATGTATATTTGATCTCCATTCAGGTATTTAGCTTTAATTTGTCAATTTCTAAAGTTTTTATAAAAGTTTGATTTTAAGTGCAAATTTGGCAGTTTCAGAAATTCCCATAATCACTCTATGGTTGATGTGGTTGCAGGACACTTGGGCATGAATTGAATACATGAATGGAAAGCTTGGGAACTAGGACTAATCCACCTATGCTTGGTTCCAACAGAACAAGCTTTATTAGGCCCATTTGGTGCTAGTCAATCATGACTAGTCATCCAGAAATCCCATGGAAATAGGGCAGTTTTGAGATTCCATGGGATTGGTCATATTTCTTGGGATGGGAGTACTGAATTCGACTTGGATAGATGGATTAGAGTAGATGGGTTTGTTAGAGTGAATGTAGATCAGTTTGTTTCATGAGACTCCTTATTTAAGAGCCACAACTTTGATGGCTTATGTATTGACTTATTATACTTTTATGCTGTGACACTTTTGGATTGAGGAATTAATTTGAAGACTTGTGCTATTATTATTT
>APFE031094197.1:0-16426 GCA_000404065.3 Pinus taeda | reverse complement strand
GTATAGTGTGGATTCGAAAGGTGATTGTATAGGTTTGTTGTGTTTGGTGAATAGTTTTTTTTGGAGTTTATATTTATGACAATGTATAGTCTCTATACATGTAAATTTCTAATGATTACATTTATGAAAATGCATAGACTCTATACACGCAAATTACACCGTGCACAATTTAATAATCGTAAGATCATATTTATGTTGTCAAATATTTCTCAGCATAATATTTAGAAAAATCTCATATTTTTATTTAAAAATAAAGAAAATTGCTAATAATTTATTGTGAAAATATTGTTTTTACAACTATATAATTATTTTTTAGAAATATATAATGCAATGCATTAAGGGTTGATCCTTTGAAAAAAATCGAACCTTCCCATGTTCACATTATAAACCAAAATAATTTATGATCTAATTATTTTGAATTTTTTTAGAAAATTATTTGTTTTTTGAAATTATTTTAATTTTATTTTTTGTTGTTGTTGATTTCCGTAATTTATATTGAGATTCTCATAATTTTTTTGTCAAAAATTAAATAATAAATTTATGATACATTCTAATCTAGTTGAAATAAATTTAATATGCATAATAGTTGTTATCATATTTATCAAAGAAAATGTGAAATTAAAAAATTGCACTTTAATCGATTGAAATTTACTATAGCTATATTGCTATCTAGCTCTCTTATCGGCTCATGTTTTTGGTTTTATCGTTGACTCTATTCACAAACAATAATTATGTGAAATCACACTATTATTATGAGTATTCTTAATTCTTTTAATCATGTGATTTTCTTTTCATGAATTTACTATGGTAAAACTTGTGATTATTATGATAAATAAGAATTAGATTTAGACTTAGACTTAGACTTAAAAAAGGGAACATTGATTTTGGAGCAAGAATATTTAAAAAATAAAAAATAAAATGATAAACTAATAGCTTTAACTAAATATCCTTATATATAAGTGTTAATGGTAACGCATTATAAATATTAAAGTTATGTATTTAAGGTATATAAATGCTAATGTGAAATTATTATACAAATTATATTCAGGTATTTAAAGTATTAGAGATAAACTATTATAATATTACAAGTAATTAATAATAATATTATAAAATAACATGCTAGAATTGTTTAGTAATGAATACTAAAAAACAAGGATAATTTTTTATTAACTTTAAAAGGGAAAATGACAATATATTATTATTAATACTATAATTATTATAATATTAATATTTTATTAGGCTTAGGCTTAAGAATATATAATGCAATTTGGTTAAATGTATTGATGTGCATTAGTTCCTTTTTGAAAAAAAAAAAATACAATTTCTAAGATACATATATTAAAAAACAAATTATTTTTTAATTATTTTAATTTTATTTTTAATAGATTTCATTGGTTGAAATAGCTTTGGTCTTTTTCTAGTATCCGACAAAGTTACCGATTTGCAAGTATGACATATGTAGGGCAACAATACCCGTAAATCACACTTCAAATTAACATCACTAGTCGAATATAAACATTGGAATTTCCAATAAACTTCTAATTAAAAAAAGTGAATTGATGACACATCTCCAATGATGGTTTCGGGATAAAGTGAAATGGTTTTAATTACCTTCTAATCTACCCTAAATAAATTTGATATGCATATTAATAAGTGTTATCATCTTTATAAAAGAAAATGTCAAATTAAAAAATTACACTTTAATCAATTTAATTTATTATGTCCATCCATCATGATCATGTTTATTTAGTTCTATTACTCTTATTGTTTCCAATTTTTATTCTAGACTCTATTCACAAACATTAATTATGTGAATTCCAATTTTATTCTAGACTGTATTGACAAACATTAATTATGTGAAATGACATGATTATTATTATAAGTATTCTTAATTTTCTTAATCATGTGATTTTCTTTCCACTAATTTAAGTAAACAAGCATTAGACTAAGACTTAAAATAGAACACTCATTTTAGAGTAATAAAAAAAAAAAAATCATTTAAAAAAAATCACAAACTAATAGCTTTAACTAAATTATATATATAAGTGTCATGGCTAAAGCATTATAAATATTAAAGTTATGTATGTAAAGTATATAAATACTAAAGTAAAACCATTATACCTATTTTATTGATGTAATTAAAGTACTAGAAATATAATTACCATAATATTACAACTATTAATAACGTATTATATAATGAGAATATTATACACAATGTATTAATAACGTATTATATAATGAGAATATTATACACAATGTGTTAGAATTGTTTAGTAGTGTAATACTAAAAACAATATTCTATTTTTTTATTAATTTTAAAGGAAATGTCATATATACCACATTAACATTATAATTATTATAATATTAACAATGTGATTATTATTATAGGATAGGAAGCATTAGATTTAGACTTAAAAGAGAGAATATTGATTTTGGAGTAGGGGAAAAAATCAACTAATAATTTTAATTCAAAAAAGTATTGCATTTTGAGTTGACTTTCAATTAGTTAGATAGCTGAACAAAAATTAAGTTTAAGTTTCACAAAATTAACATTAGACTATTTGATTTGGTTTTTGTTTATTTTTAATTAAAATTATTTATTTGCATATATTAGCAATAGCAATAAAATTTTATTGTGTCATTATTGTACTTTGCATTAACATATTTAACTATCAATACATTCGATGAAAATAGTCAAACATTTCAAATTTGTAATTCTAAAAAGATAACGTGTAATGTCAATTAGCAATAGTTAATACCAAACTGGGAATTGATATTTAAAACATATCATATGGTACCCTAAAATAATTTAACTGTACTCATGCTATAGAGATATTTATAAACTCAATTACCCTTTTATGGGAAGTTCTTGTCATGTCCTTTCCATGCAACAAACTAATCCATCAAGAAAGTAATGTATCAAAAGTTTGATATTGACATACAACACATTACCTTGATGAAATTTGTAATGTATCACAACTTTCACATGGGCATACAACACATTACAAGAATCAAAATTTAAAATTTCGTTTACCTATCAACTTTGTAATGTATCACAACCCTCCCAGAAAAGATGGGGCATTGGGGTATTATGGATCCTCGAAAACTTGTTCTGGCCTTGCTATGTAAATCATTATGGAAAGCTGTATTAGGAAATAGTATATAGACTAATGCTATCAGAATAAAATATCAAAGAGATATAGAACAGTCGGTGAAGGAGCGCGCTGTTAAGGCGCTCCATATGCAAAGGTCACCGGTTCTAGTCTCGCCGATACCAAAAAATCCAGCATGGTTTCCGCTGGTGCGGCTCAGGCCGGGTGCGATCCCCGGGTGACTTTCACGGCTTAGATTCCCCTGAGTCGTGGCCTCTCAGCCATAGGGTAAGAGTGATTTTCAGGATTCACCCACTTATCAACAAAAAAAAAATGTTATCAGAATAAAATACTTAGGGAACAGAGAATTTTCCTTTTGGTTCAAGTATAGATCTTCTGGGTCTGCTCGAGGATCTGCTATATGGAGGAGTTTTCAGAAGATTAAATAGTTATCTTTTAAAAACCTTGTATGGAATTTACAATCTGGGAATAGAATTCTTATTGGTCTTGATCCTTTTATGGGAGGAGAAGACGTTTCGCCTATTCCTCATCATCTTTTACATATTCTCCATCAAAAAGGTATTTTTTACTGGGCTCAAGTTATTCATCAATGGCAGGGTGCTATTCCAAGCTAGGAATCTGCTAATGCCTTGGGCCTTAATGGTCTATACATATCTCAATGGAATATGATTATCTGGAAAATGAAGAGCAGTGGTATCTACATAGCTGAAGAAGATGATGACATTGTCTGGAGGGGTAGAGGTGGTAAGAATAATGTTCTTGTTAAAGATATATATCTCTCCATAATAAAGGAACAACACACTCATGCTAATAACATTTTTTCATTTTCATTCTGGAAGTCTGGGTGCCCTAACAAGATTATCTTATTTTCATGGCTAGTGTATCACAAAAAAATTCTCACCTGGGACAACCTACAAAAGAGAAAGTGGCACAACCTTACTATTTGCTCTATCTACCTATCTGAGACGAAGGACAATCTGCACATCCTTCTAAACTGCTATCACTCGCAGGTTATTTGGAAGAAGCTGGCCTCATATATTGCGTTCAATTACATCGTTCATTCATCCATTACAGATGCTTTCGAATGGTGGAGTAATCAGGAAATGATATGGATCCCTATCCCTCTTATTGTGTTCTAGTACATTTGTAAATAGAGGAATAAGGTCATTTTTCAAGACTATAAGGAGTATTTCAAGAACGTATATGATCATATCATCTCTATATATCTCACTATACTTCCCTGCATTCCCCAACAAGTAAAGGAAATATCAAATGCTACATCCCCTTCCCAGTTGTTATATCCGAGGGCTCATTTTGATGGAGCAGCGAAAAACAATATATGTGTGTGTGGAGTTTACATATATATTATGTAGAATGAGCACTATGCAATATATTAGAATGGGGGTGCAGGGAAGCTGAAGCCATGGCATTATATGGACTTCTATTTTTCTGCTCTTTCCTGAATATTAGAACCCTTTGGATCTACGGAGACTCAAAAATCAGTATTGATCATGTTATCGGCAAACACTCCATAAATAATGTCAATCTAGCAGGATGGATGTATAGAATCTCCTCTATCTGGAAAACAAGAAAGGACTTCTCCATCGTCCATGTCAACCGCTCCCAGAATATGATCGCTAATGAATTATCAAAGAAAGGCTTGCTCTCTCAGTGCACAATATGGAATCTGAGCATCACAGTGGGGTCCGTCACGCATCAAATTCAACATTCCTCAATGCCGGGTATATAAGAAATATCAATATGTCCAGGTATGTCTCATGAACTTGACTATCAATCATCTGTAATATGCTCAAGTATCTCTGTTGTTTCTATATCACTGAATGTAAGTATATCCTTTTTCTGCTATCAATATATGTTTTCCTGTATATGCAGTCATGTTTTCATCTATTATGTGACAGAAACAATTATGGTTTTTATTTCCCTATAACATACTAATATGTACCAAAAATATATATAATATATACAACTTTTTTTCATACTAAAGAAAAAAAACTACTTTCATATTGGCATATACCACATTACAATGCTCGAAGTTTCAAATTTCATTTACCTATAACCTAAAATTTTGCTGAGAATTACTGGATTTTCATACATGTTATTTTATAGGTTATTTATATTATTAATTACCAAATATTTTTTATTATATTCAAAATTATGTCTCATCCCCATCTAAAGGGTTATTCTAAGTTATATATATTATTGACTACCAAACATTTTTTAATTATATTCGAAATTATGTATGATCCCCATCTAACGGGTTATTTTGTCAACCTCTAGTTATAAAGCACTCGAAAATGAAAACGTCCCTTCTATTTTATTTTGTCCCGTCCTATTTTATCTCAGAGTTGAGTAAAGGAAGAAGGATTATTAAGTAATCAAAACTGAAATGAAAAGAGTAAAAAATGAAAACGTCCCTTCTATTTTATTTTGTCCCGTCCTATTTTATCTCGGAGTTGAGTAAAGGAAGAAGGATTATTAAGTAGTCAAAACTCAAATGAAAAGAGTATACTGATGTGTGGTTTGACAGTATGCTATTTAGGTAAGTCTGAGAGACTATAGTTCATAGTATATCGATTTGTAGGGAGTTGGATGTATTTTTGATGTTTCCATAAATTAGGACTCGCAATTACCTATTCACCATATAATTAAAAAAATAAAAATTACTGTTTAATCAAAACTGAAACAATCCCCCTCTTATTTATTCTCTTATTTATTTGACCTTGTCTTATTTTATTTGAATTTTAGTAAAAAGAATAAAGATTACTAAGCACTCAAAACTTAAACGAATCCCCCTCTTATTTCGTCAGAAGTTTCAGTGAGAAAGAAGGATTACGATTACAGATTGAATTCATTTAATACATTTTTAATAAAATGTTTTGCAAAAAAGTCTATTAATTTTTAATACCAAAGCATATTAATATTAATGTTTATTTTAAATTTCAATGTATACGTTAAAAGATAAAATAATAAATAAATAAATTATAATAAGTAAAATGCATTACCATTATCTATTTTTAAACCTATTTTCCACAAAAAATTTTAAATTTCAAATATATATAAAAAATAAAAATAAATAAATAAATAAAATTAAAATTTATTAATGAAAATTAAACTATGTAAATAAAATTATTAATGGGTTAAAAATGCATAACATTTTCCATTTTAAACAATATCCTCTTGCAAACAACTATGACACGCATTCTACAATGTTAATACGTATTGCTTTTCTGTAAAACTCCTAAATCAACTATTAAAAATTATGATCCGTAATTTAAATTAATGCGCGTAAAATTACCCGGTTTAATTTTTTTGATGAGTAATTTAAATTAATAAACATCAAATTATCTAGTTTAATTTTTTCCCTTTAGTTTAGCAAGGGGAGAAGTTGGTTAGAAAGTTATAGAAATTCCAGAAAATCTGTCGAGCATTTTCATAAATCCAAATTATAGTTGTTAAACTTCAAAATTTCAGTTGTCGTAGATTTTTTTTATGTACTGAATCTATTTCCGCCATCAAAAACACAGTTTAAATACTGCTTCTACAAAAAATTTTGAAATTTTTTTGCTTGAATTTCAACCACTTTTAACCATCTGACAATTCCTTTGCCTCTTTAGAAGAGTCCATTTTCTTTTTACAATCACTTATAAAATTTCAGTTTCTTTTTTATTTGTGGCCAAATATGTTTGAAATATTCCTCGAAACGTTAAGTTCCATGGTTATTATTTATGGATCATTGGCACAACCGCAAACAGCTTTCCATCTTTATTGGATATTCTCCCTGTTACACAATTGGCACGATATTACAACTTCTGATTTTCTCCATGTAGCCATAAAAATAAGATATTTATCTTAACATAGATGCAAACTCCACTTAGGCACATTACCAGATATTGCCATACAAATTTTGCAAAGTTTTCTAATTTAAACTTTATCAGATAAATTGGATCAAAGTTTTAATTTAGAATTGGTCATTAAATTTAATATAATTATTTTTAATATGTTAATGGGTTTATATCATCAAACACTCTTCATTATTGAATATTTTTTACTATTCACTTTTAATTATAATATATCATTTTACTTTTTCTTTGAAATAAAAGCTCTAACTAATTTGTATTATTTTAATTATTTTTATCTATATATTTTTATAATATTTATATTATAAAAAAACTTACTTTCTCTATCTACAATACAACCTACCATGACTTTACCACCTACCTTGACTTTACAACTCCAGTTTCATCATTTTATATATATATATATATATATAATTGTTTTTGTTTAAGATTTTTAGACCATTTTACAATATCTTTTTTCAGGATAACAAACATTCATGTTTCTGAGTTATTAAAATATGAAAGTGCAAAATCATTACTAAAAAAATTATTTGGTTGTTCTTGTTTTTCTTATTAACAAAAACCAAATGTGATGCATTTATTTGGTTGTTCTTGTTTTTCTTATTAACAAAAACCAAATGTGATGCAAGTGAATGAATAGTTGTTGGGCCCAAAGCCCTAATAGAGACTTCTAGATCCTTGGTATAACTAAAATCATTTAGATATATTTTAGCATATTTCACTAGATGAAACATGGAAATGCTATAGCTATTTCAGTGCATAGGGGTCTCTCATGCTCTACTTCCTGACTAGACTTAAAGTTTCTCTGCTCGAAATGTACAGAGTTGTAGTTGCACTAGCTTTTAGAATTGGGTTTGTATCAAAAAAATTCAATTATGTCTATTTTAATGGTGTGGGGATGATAGGAATAGTTATGTTTGGTACCACTATATGACTAATTTAGTAGGGTTTAGGGTTTAAGTTTTGTAGGTTATTTTTAATGATGGTTTTACTGTTAGCCATTGTTGGCTCATGCACTTCTAGGACCTTGATGTATCTCTTTCGTATTGTGAATAATATGTCAAAAAATTATTAGAAATATCCACCAATTTCTCAAATTATTCAATTGTAAGTTTAGCCTATAGCTCACACAGTCCATATTGGTATAAAATAATTCAATGACAATGAAAGAAATTGGCTAATAAAAGCGTTTAATATAAAAGGAATCCAATAAATTCATGCAAGAATTAATCACCTATCTACATCACAAATATATTTATGGTACAATCCCATCACCTATCCAAATCACAAATATATCTATGGTAAAATCTCTTACACGGCAAATTCTCTGGCAAAATGGGCCAATTTCATATGAGAATAGTCAATCTACCTAATCCACTCATACTCAATAATTTGTATATAATATAATAGTTGAAAACTTTGTTTCATTATATATTTATTGCTTTTTATTTAATTTAACTATGTTTAAATTAAGTGGATCGCTAACTATATTATCTTGTTTTATATTCACGCCAGCTATGCTGCCTTGTTTTATATATATATATATATATATAAAATGTGTGTCCATTTTGGGAGAGTTATTTTAAATATGTGATTACATAATACGGAAGTAATGTTTGATTACAACAGTTTAGTGTAATGGAGGTAATGCTTGATTACATAAGTTTACAAAATTATAAAAGATGTGTGCGTCCATTTGCGAGAGTTATTTTAAATGTGTGATTACATAATAACGGAAGTAATGTTGGATTACAAGTGTAATGGAGGTAATGTTTCATTACAGAAGTTTACAAAAATTACTTTAATTTCGAATTCAAGTGACCCGATTCTTTAAAAATTATTGGGAAATATAAAAATAAATTTAATCATTTAATAAACCATAAAATAATTCAGTATCTAAGAATGGGTCATATTGCAGTTGTTTATAATGCGAATTTTTGAAAACTTTTCCGGCCGGTTTTTCCGGACAAATCTGGCAGCAATTTATTGGAATCGCAAGTAACCTCAATTTCTTCCCCGGATTCCGTCACAGAAAACTCCAAAAAATCCATTATACACAACTCCAGTCATATTTAACATCATAAGAAATTAAAGATCAATAACTATTTTCCCTTACCATGGACACAACCAAATTAAAACACAATTTCTTTATTATGATAATACTATTTCTAATCTCTTCACTTATCAAAATTACTATAATTTTGGAATGCTTCTTATAATGATTTTCGAGAATAAAAAAATATAATAAATCTATTATGATTATCATTAATTAATTTAATCAATGAAAATAATTGTGATTTAGAATAAGATAATAACAAAAATCGCGACCAGGGATTATATTTGAATTAAGCATATTTATCATATTTATTTGAAGTAAGCATGTTTGTCGTATGTCTGTTTGGAATGGATTATGTAAAATATATAAATTAATTATACATATTTTAAAATACAAGATTTTATTTAATCTAGTTTAATTGATTTGGTTCTGTGAATAAATAATTATTTTTTAAAAGGAAACCAATTTAAAAGACAATATTTTAATTTTATGTGATAACAAATTTAACTGAGTTATATTTTTTTGATAATATTTTAATAAAATAAAATAAAAAAATTAATAAATGTGAGCTGTTAGATTTATTTGTATATACATACACTCAAAGATGTCAAATTTTAGAAATCATATCTCTCTTGTGCTTACTCAAAATATAATACTTGTTTAAACTTTTACCATAGCTCCATTATTCTATTTTTTTCTTCCAAATCAACCAAATTGCGCATAGATATGTTTAAACTTTTATCATGACTCCAGATTCTGATATGCTTGTTTAAACTTTATCATAGATCCAAATTCTGATATAGTTGTTTAAACTTTTATTATAGCTCCATATTCTATTTTTTTTTCTTCCGAACGAACCAATGTGCGCATAGATGTCCGAGATATCACAATTAGGATACACAACAGTGCTTTCAATGGCAAGACCATTGCGCGTAAGTGATACGAAGGAAATTGTGTTATAAATATTTTACTAAATGGTGCTTTGTTATATAAACAATTCACAATTACCGGTAAATGTTTCTAATGCTCTATAAAGTTTAAAATATATAAATAAAAGGGTTTCTTTTGGAAGTGTTTCTATAGATTTAATGGATTTTTTTTTCCCGCAATGATAGCTTAAGGTTGTTTACATAAGTTTTTGTGTGAATTTCTTGAACAAACCATTTATTTTTAGGATTAATTGTGTTTACATTAGACAATTATATCATATTTGATATCCTGAGTGAGCTGGCTTCAAATGATTTGGATCATTTAATATAAATTCATTTTTTGAAAAATTTGAAAAAAATTATTCAAATCACTCCTCTTAGATGAAGAATTCACAAATTTTCTTATTAAATACAAGGAAGGGAAAAAAAAATTGTGCAAAAATGTGAACACTAATCATAACTTAATCTTTCTGAAAAAATTGCACCTAAAAAGGGAGATGGATCAAGGATCCTTCTCTTCGAGAGATGTTTTAAGCTTTTCAAATTTTCTTAATAATCGGGATAAAACATGACTGTTTAAAGAATTACATAGAAATTTGAGTGAAAACATTGCTAGGAAATTATTATTTTTTATTTTCTAAATTTATATTTTATTTTAAAATTAGGTAAAATAGAATATGAACAATTATCAAAGTATTCATGTCACTTAATTTTGAGATGAGGTCAAGTTTTAATTTCATAATCTTCTAATATAAACATTTTAAAATAAAATGATAGAAAAATCGTTGTATATTTATATTAAAAAGAATATTTTAATGGTTAGATTCAAATATTTTAATTAGAAAAAAACAAATAAAATTCTTTATATATTTTTATTATTTTTAAAATTATGTTTTGCGGATAGGTGTATAGGTATACACTTGAGGATCGGAGAGTGGTTGATTTTTTTTTCAAATTGATTGAATAGATTGAATGTGATTTGAACGTCTATCGAATATTCTTTGTTTTAGACATAGATTTATGACAACGATGGAGGGGAGCATGAAGCATTTCAATATAATAAATTGAAAGTGGAAAAAGATGGTGACGTGCTAGAGTGGAGCATTTCATTCCACAATATCGTTGTTTAGGCATCCTCTTTTAGAAAGTAACATGCAGCATGTTTTTTGGTCTTTCAAGTGTTGACAAATCAGTGCTAGTAGAATTACAGTTAGATTTCTATTTCTTGATAATTACTTGTGAATTATGTTGGCTTCTTTTACTTATCAGTTATATTATCTTTCATCAACAAATTAGCACAATGTATGTGCACGAAGAGCACAAAAGCACAAGACATAAGATGTAGGCTCTTTATAGGGAAAAACCCTACCTAGGGAAAAACTACCTTCGTTCAATAGTTTTCCTTGAGACTCTTCAACCTAGACAAAATCCTCCTCCACAGCAAGCTAGCCTCTCCTTCTCGATCCAACCTTTGACCTATTAGGAGCAACACTTTGACCCTAGCAACTTTGACTTGGCAACTTCCGGCATCAACAACAACTTCAGCTTTGAGAAGGATAGTTTGATATCCTAAAATAGCCCACATGAGAGAGGGAGAGAGAGAGAGAGACCAAAACTTCAATTTTGTCCTTCCCTTCCTTCTTGACCAAATCTACACTCCTTTTAGCCTCCTTCTTCACTAGTACACTTTTCCCATCTTCCAGCTTCAAATATCAAACTATGTGTGAGAGAGTGAGATGCTCCAAATGAGGTCAAACTTCCTTCTATATATAGCCTTATAATGAGCTCAAATTGCCTTCCTTGAGGAGGGTGTCATAAAATATGTAATGACTCTAATGACTCTTTATTAATCCCAAGACTCTATAATGGGGACTTTGACTAATAAAATGATGACCCAAGCATGAAACCCATTCTTTGGTAAGTCATTGTAACAATAATAAAAATTCTTTTGCAAAATACATCTTATGAAGACTAAACCTAGTTACATTTTTCAATAGTCCCTCTTAACTAGGGAGGTATTCATGAGGAATATCTCAAACTATATGAACTGTGAAGATTTTAAGCACTGCAATTCCATGGACTAGATTCCTTACCAGGGAAATATATCCAAGGTTTCTCAACAATTTAGGCACTGCAATGCCATAGACTAGATTCTGAACCAAGGAAATCGATCTGAGGGGGACTAAGATGGTCTAAAGCATTCAACCTCTCTATGTACTATTAGGCTTACCTGCTAACCATCAACTTATGGACCTTCATGTGTATCCTAGGCCAGAGCTCCATGACCAATGCCACCCTTCCTACTTCGGGAACTAGACATCAACACATAGTTCCAGCGAGATGTCCTCCTAAGAAATGTGTCTCATACACAACGCCTCAACAAGTCTCTTCCAAACATTTATCATCATCAAGAAAATCAGCAATAGCAACTAAACCAAGTGTGCTTAAAAGATATTCAAACTTCTTATTAGGAAGATACTTTGTTATTATATCAACTACGTGATCGTCTGTCAAGACATATTGTAGCTTCACAATCCCATCCTACACCAAGTTCCTAATATAGTGGAACTTAGTGTTGATATGCTTCATCCTAGCATGAAGCAAGAGATCTTGAGACATCTTGATACAAATTTGATTATCACAATTAATCATAGTACGATCCGAAGGATTCTCATGAAAATATGTCAGATTCTTCCTGAACCATACAAGCTCCTTTCCTATTTTACATGCAGCCATGTATTTTGCTTCAGCACTACTCAACGCAATGGGATCTTGCCTTCTACTCATCCAAGTGTTCATGGTAGATCCCTGAATATAGAATCCAATGGTAGTGCTTCTTCCATCGGTCTCACGGCACCCCAGTCAAAATCTGTGAAGCTAATTAGTTTGAATTCCTTAATATTTTACTTTAGGCCACTAGTGATGTATCTTGCCATGATGATATCTCAACATATGATTGGCAGTTATTGAATGATCATGATGAGGCTCAAATCAAAACTGACTGAGGATGTTCACAACAAAGCATATATCTGACCTAGTATTTATTATATACATCAAAGAACCTACCAACTAATGGTAGGAGGTAGGATCTACAATACTTGAGTCAAAGCTCCTCAACTTCTTGATATTGGCAATCATACCAGTAGTTATGGGCTTGGTATCCATTACCCTTAATTTCTGCAACAACTTGATGATATACTTTCCTTTCCCCAAATATATATCCCCAGTATTTTTCAAAACTTCAATACCGAGGTAATAGTGCATGAGTCCTAGATCCTTCATATTAAATTCATCTTGCAACTTCTTCTTTCATTCTTGTATTCTTCGCTCCACAACTATAATGAATATTTCATCCACATACAATAGAATAATGAATGTCTCATTATCCATAACCTTTATGTAGAGATTTGGATTATCAAAAATCTTCACGAACCCAATTCTTAGAAGGTATGCATCCATTCTTGCATACCATGTCCTGGGATCTTTCCTCAAACCATATAGGGATTTATTGATTCTACAAACGTGAGTATATTTTCGATTCACCCCAAAGCCTTCTAGTTTCTCAATGTATACCTCCTCATCGATGGTCTCATTTAGAAATGTTGTCTTCACGTCCATTTGATGGATATTCCATCCCATTTTAGCAACCAATGAAACCAAAGTTATAATGGTAGTATACCTTTCAGTGGGTACAAAGTTCTATTCATAATATATGCCTTCCTTTTTAGAGAAACCCCTTGCAACAAATTTGTACTTGTATTTATCTATACTTCCATCAACAATGTGTTTGATCTTGTAGATCTGTTTTGAGGTGACAATCGAATTGTCAGTAGGTATAGGAATGATTTCCCTAACCCCATTCTTCATGATGGAATGATAGTCTTCCTAAATAGCTTTCTCCCATACTTTTGGATGAGAATCCTCTTTAAACGTAGATGGTTCTTCTTCAATTAGTATTTTCATATATGCAGCATATCCAGAATACCTCCTCAACCTTTTTCTTTCTCTAAAGGTTTCTTTTGCAGCTCCATGCCCTTGAGCATCTTCAAGAGTAGATTTTAACCAATTTGACCTCTTCCCTTGTATCAACATGGGTTCAATAGGCTTAATTTGTCCTTCTTCTTCTTGTATTGTAGAAGGGTTGTCAGGTTGTACTTCTTCTTCTTCAAATTTAGGTAGATCTTGATCATCGAAATCAATAGAATATTCTTTAATATTTTGTAGCTTTGATTCTCATCAAATAAAATGTCCTTGCTTACGTCAATGTGTCTCCCTTCCTTGATGTAGGTTCTATATGCCTATGAGGAGAGACTATATCCAACGAAGATCCCTTTGATTCTTGTAGAATCTAGCTTCTTTCATATTTCCTTTGGAATGTGCATGTAGGAAGGGCTCCGAAAGATTTAGAGATGGTCCACACTTGGCTTCTTCCCTTTGAATTTCTCCTTAGATGTCATATTTTCTATAATTCTATGAATATTTCTATTATGAATATATAAGACTCTTGTTGTTGCTTCTCCCCATAGAAAATTTGGTATTCCTTGGTCAAGGAGCATTGTTCGTATACCTTCTTCAATTGTCATATTCTTTATTTTGGCCACTCCATTTCATTCGTGATAGCAGGGAATAATAAGCTCCCTCTTAATTCATGTTTCCTTACAATATGTAGTCAATTATTTAGAAGTGTATTCCCCACCGTTGTTGGCTCTCAAAGTATTAATTTTTCTTTCGATTAGGGTTTCCACTTCACATCTATGTTAGAAAATTATATATTATGAAGCAATGGAACACATAAAATATTGCAAAAATATAAACACAAAAGAAAACATAAAACAAGAAAGACACAGAGATACATGGTTCACCCAGTTTGGGCTACGTCCACCCCGAACAACTAGTCCTTCCTTTCTATTATCACAGTCTCACCTCTCAGTTTCTCACTTGGAGAATACACATATATCACACAGACTCAATACAATGCCATCATACAAAGAGAGGGGTTGCCTTCTATGGCAAATAAACCTAAACTAAACATAAGTTCTATCGTCAGATCATCTGCCTAATGAACGACCTAGATTGACTAGAAATTACTATACTTTTACAAGGCAATTTTACATCTTTTTTTAGCTTCGAGGGAACGCTGGCCCCGGACCCCCCCAGCCAGGGGGGTCACCCCCCCCCCCCCATGTGGAGGGTTGTACAAACTTCTTGGGGTATACATCCAATTGAAACAAAGACCTTTGAACAATCATGCTCCATACTCAACAATCTCCCACTTGGAGAATGATTGTAGCAACTCCACCGCTGCTTCATTTGCTGGACAATGACTCCTCTTTGGACTTCGCTGTTTGTCATCTTCATCATCATCATTGAAGACCAATTGAAACTGAGCATATTCTCAGTTTCTCCCTGGTTACAACTTTTGTTAGCATACCTGCAGGATTCTGGCTAGTGCGTATCTTTTCCAACTTCAATTCTCCATCTTCCAACACTGATCGTATGAAATGGTACTTGAGCTATATGTGTTTAGTCCTAGAATGAAAGGCTGAGTTATTTGCAAGATGAATAGCACTTTGGCTATCACTGTATAACTTGCCCATATCATGCTCCTTACCCAATTCACCCATAAACCTTTGTAACCAAATCATTTCTTTACTAGCCTCTGTAGCAGCAACATACTCTGCTTCTGTTGTTGAAAGTGCAACAACAATTTGGATTTTTGAAACCCAAATGATAGTTGTTCCACCTACAGTAAATACATATACTGTAGTGCTCCTCATGTTATCTCTGTCACCTGCCATATCTGCATCAACATATCACTGTAGAGAAATGTTTGAACCACCAAAGCATAATTCTTGATTTGTGGTACCTTTCAAATATCTGAGAATCCATTTCACTGCCATCCAATGTTCATTTCCTAGATTGTTCATGTACCTGCTTACAACTCCCACTACATGTACAATATCAGGGCTTGTGCAGACTATTGCATACATTAAGCTTCCAATTGTTGATGCATATGGAACTTTAGACATATAATCCATGTCTTCTTGGGTCTTTCGGCACATTTCCTTACTAAGTTTGAAATGGCTAGCAAAAGGTGTACTAACTGGTTTTGCATTGTGCATATTAAATCTTTTCAACACCTTTTGTATGTACTCATTCTTAGACAATGTTAATTTACGATTTTTCCGGTCTTTAGTTATTCTCATACCAAGGATTTGTTTTGCAGCTCCCAAATCCTTCATTGCAAATAAATTTGCCAATTTTCTTTTGAGAAAATTTATTTCCTACATGTTAGACCCTACAACAAGCTTGTCATCTGCATATAATAACAATGTAATATATCTACCATAATTTTGCCTTTTTAGATAAACACAATGATTAGAGTGACATCTAGTATAACCTTGTTCAGACATAAACTTGTCAAATTTTAGATACCACTGCCTTGGAGCC
>APFE031094192.1:2443-32572 GCA_000404065.3 Pinus taeda | reverse complement strand
TCAAGCTTCTAAAAAAAAAGACCTGCTCTGATACCAATTGTTGGAAATACTGAGGGGGGGTGAATCAGTATTATCACATCAATAAAACTTTTTCATTTCCATATTCAGATTCATATATGCTACTTCCACAACTTCTTATGATTTAGTTAGTAGATCCTTAATGAGTGCATTAGAACATTATCAACCATATTAATAGTAAACAGGGGCAATAAAATAGAACAAATCATCACACATAAGCCACACACATGAACACCATAATATAAGGTGGAAACCCAATGTGGGAGAAAACCACTTGCTGCAAGACATCTCAATCTTCTTCTTAATAAGAAAATCCTTTTACAATATTTCTGTACTGGTGCAGTCTTATACCAGTATGCAGGCTTCTACCTGTAGAAAGTTACAACCCCCATAATTCTTGTACTAGCCGATCCATTTACTAGTATGCAGGCTGCTACCTGCTACAATGCTCCAAAGATTTCAACTACTACTGGAAGGGAGCTACCACCCCCTTAGCTCTTGTACTAGCTAAGATACTAGTATGTAGGCACTGGCCTACAATATTCTCTCCTTCGGGTACCACGTTTCATTATTTTTCATACTGGATACACCTGAAGCACAACACATAATCTGAAAGGCCACGTTTCATCCAATTTTCATACTGGACCCATTAACATCATTGAAGCACATAATCAATCAATCTTCTGAATCACCCAAACACCAATACATATACAAGGATAATATGTGAGTTATCAACCAGATCTAGTACATCAGATCACATAAAGATAAGTCATTCAAAATCTTGATCCATTCAACCATCAAGACTGAAGCTAAACATAATCATGCTATTATGAGAACTCAATACTAGTAACCAGACATCAATTATGCACCCAGAACCCTCCAGAATAGTCAAAGGCAGTTAAAACAAATTTCAAGCAGGGTCTGCAACTTCGCCACTAGACATATGCGAACATCCGCGCCTGTGTTGCTTTCTAATATGCAGGTATTCACACCTGCACAGTCTTCTTATCTGCGGGTATCCGCACCTATGCACTCTTCTTCTCTACGGGTATCCACACCTGCACAATCTTCTTATCTGCAGGTATCCGTACTTGCGCACCCTTCTTCTCTGCAGGTATCCGTACTTGCACTGTGTCACATCTGCAGTCCTGCAGCTACATCTGCACCTGCGCACTCTTCTGCTCTGTGGGTATCTGCACCTGAACCGTGTTGCTCCTATTGTCCTGTGGCTAGATCCGCACTTGCACACCCTTCTGCTCTGCGAGTATCCGTACCTACACTGCGTCGTACCTGCGGTCCTGCGGATATAGATAGTTTTTCAGTCTTCAAGCATACCCCAGACTATCAGATCTACAGATCTGATCATGTGCCATGGAGATCTCGACCCATCAGTTGATTTTTCTGTAATACTCAGGTTTCTCCTTGATTCAGATCTAGCTGTCACTCACCAACCGATCACCAGTATTTCAGATCTAGATCACCTTAAGATATTCAACCCATAACCCTCTCTTCCAAATGATCTCCTTCCCCTTTTTCTAGTCTAGGCCTTTCTCAAACCATGGACCAAAACCATTGAGAAACAATACCAAGGATCCAATACTTGGGTTCAACACTTTTGGATGCAATACCACGGAACAAATCCATAGGATCAAACATGTCAGACTAGATACCATGGATCACCATAGGATTTCCCACGTGCGTGTGCTTTTCTCTACATGGAAGTGCGTGTATTGGGGTCCTCACATTCTGTTCGGATAACCTGTGGACATGACCGCACTTTCTGAATGGCGTACCTGCGGGTCCGCACCTTTTGAACAGTGTACCTGCGAACCCCTTATCTTCTTACATTCTGAGAGGCTGATCATCAATCTTTGCTACTGGCCTGTTGCACTATGATCTGTCACCTGTATGAGTTGCCATCAAGGACAACACTTGTCTCATAATGCCAACAATCTCCCCCTTTGAACTTGATGGCAAAGCTAACTTGTCATACTAAGGATTGTCGTTTGATTCCTTTGCACTGTCATGTATTCTATCACATCTGATATCTCTTCTTGTAGATTCATTTGATTATATGTATACGAGATGTTCTTTTATGAGGGGGTTTCCATCAAGTACAACACATTCATCATAATGCCAACAAAGAAAAAGCCCTCTCGAAAGTGGATCAATATAGAAAAATTGGGATTCTCTCATCAATTTTGATGGAGAATATCTTGGAGTGGTTTCTAAAACTTGATATCAATCCCAATTTTCATGTACTTTGAGGATTTTTAGAACTTTATCAATAGCTAGGATTAGGATTATTTCTTGCATTCAATCCCATGAAAGAATTCCACTCAAGAATTTTCTGTGAATTTCCCTCCAAATTATTACAAAATGGGGTGCCTTGTACAGTAGCACCGAAAAATAAAAATTTTCAAAACTAAAAAAAAACTTTATCAACATTGATTTTTATTTTGTCAAAACCTAATTATTAATTTTTTTTTTTGAATTATATATATATATATAGATATATAATTTTTTTTGACTTTATATATATTATATATGTAAAAAAAAATTATATATATATATATATATATATATATATATATTATATATATATATATTCAAAATCTAAATACAAAAACTAATTAAAATTCTATGTTGCAAAATTATTTGTATATAAAAAAAAATAAAAAATTAGAAAAATGAAATTACATTTTAACTGTGTAAAAATGAAAACCAAAATTGCATGAAAAATTAAATTTCACATAAAAAGAAAAAAAAAATGAAAAATTAAATTGAATTTGGAAAAAAAAATGAAATGACATTTTAGATTGAAAACTAATCCCTATGTACGCTTCCTTGGCAATGATACCAAAGTGTGGAGGTAATTTAGATTAAATTCCTTAATATAAATTATCAACTCGGGGGTCCGTGGACTTACAAGGCACACATGCACGATATGTGCTAGAGATCAGTTTCCAATTTTGTAAGAGAAATCTGAATCTATGAAATGAAAATGAGAATTGACATAGAAATAAATCTATTCTAGAAAGAAATAAATCACACCCGATACTTCCAGAAGTAAAAAATAATTTGCAAGAATTGAAAGCACACATTTCCATTAATTAAAATGCTATGGTAAAACAAACTTGCAAAATGGAAAAGCACACTCTATTAAAAATGAAAGGAACATGATAAATTCACAAATTACATAAAAAGGATCTACAATTATCAATCCAAAATCTATGCTACAAACTTACTATTAACTTGTCTTATTACATCCTCATGTTACATCTCCTTCCATGATTCCAAACCTCTCCAACATACAAGTTTCACATTATAAATTCTTCATCATCTCCTCTCTCCTATGAAAGGAGAATGTTCTCTTATTTATACAAAAATTAAACAACTACCTCATTAATGGTGATCCACCATTCCCTCCTTCAATCCATAAAAGTCTCAACCAATTAGACACATATCCATGATTTTTCTCCATGAGATATGCTTGACTCCTATTCCAACTCTCCTTCCAATCTTGAATAAAATTCGAAATTGAACCTTAGAGGCCACATAAGAGTGTATTGGAAACTTCCAAATCACCTACACATGACACCAAACTCATTCCACCTTTAAGTATAAGTAAATACATGTTATTTTTCTAAACTTTAATCATAAATCACTCTAAATATTTGAAACTAAAACTTTGAAAAGTAAAAATATGAACCCATATGCTAATGAAAATGGAGGATAATTTAATGACAAGGTGATGAAATAAGGCAATAAAGTGGGAATTAAGGTCAAAGTGTATGACATTGTGAAGACATTTTAGAGACCCAACAGGGAGATTGAATGCATAAAGTTTAAATATGAAACCGAAGTGAAATATTTATCGGAACAAATTTATTGGAGCCTTTTTACAAAATGTTACCAGGTTCTTCCCCTCCGAGATTCAACCTCCCAAGGTTCCGAGATATTTTACTTATGTTTGAATATTGGTGTTTCAAGCTTTCCTTTATTAGGACTAAATTCATCAAAACCATTATTTAAAAGATCTTATGAGATTTATGTTCACCGAGTTGCTTTAACATATCGACCACTTTTCATATCAAAGCCTCCACATCTCAGAACATATTATATTAGAATCTTACTTATCTCGGTAGTCTTAATCTAAGATCTCTCAATATTAGGAAAAGAATACATCATAACTTTATTTTAAATGTACCTCCCATATTTTTGTTCTGATATCCAATGTGGCATGATCACGTTCTCCCATTTATGTTATCTTAAATTATTTAATTTTTAATTATTAGCCTCAAGTGCATTAAAACTTTACAGTTAGTACACTTTCGACTTCATAATTGATTTTTAAAAGGAATTTTACACTGTATTTCCATTTTACGTCATTTGTGAGTACTGTGAATATTTTTGTTGTGTCTTTTCCTTTCTCTACTCCAATTAAGCTTGGATTCTCAATTCATGGAAGAAATGAAGAAAACAAGTAGAGGTAAAAAGAAAGCTCCACGACAACAATCTTCCGGTCCATTTCTAGAAGAGGTGGATGATAAAGTTCTACGAGAAGGATTATTTTTAGATATTGTGCATACTAGAGATGTTGGACTTCCTTCATGGGAATCAATTTATCAGTACTTTGAAAGTGAGAACCCATAAATTACTGAAATAATAGTCATAAATGATGACAACATTAATGCCTCGGAAGGCACTTCCAATGATGTTGCCAACTCTTTCCTCCATCTAATTGTAGCTAGGTGACGATTACTACCTTACATGGATATGGTCCATTAGGTAGTAGAAAATTTGCGCATTTTTGATAGGTGCTTTAAAACTAAGAAGGGGACAATAATTGGGTCTTTCACCAATAAGGATTTGCAAACCATGTACAATTTTCCAAATACTCAATAGATATATAATAAGGAATATGTTGAGGCTTTCTTAAAGGAACATGAGCACCCCTTAGATCAAATATGACAATGGATACATGACTCTAATAAGTATAAAGAAGAGGAAACTGGTAAGGACTTGCTTGATTCTCTCGCTGCTCCTTTCTCCCAATTTGCAGTTATGATGTGTTGGCTGCATGCACTTCCTAATGTGTCGAAATTATCGAACACCTAGGTACCTATCATTGATGGGGCTTTCGAAAGGTATATATTTGAGTGGACTACCATACTTTCTGATAACTTGGCTTCTCATATACTAGCTTTTTGGTACGGTAGAATAGTTTCTGAAAGTAAGTTTCCTATGTTTTCTACGTCAACCTATGTTATTAATGCTATATGTTTTTCTATGGGTTTTCCATCGATGGTTTGGAAATGGAATATTTAAGATCATAAACCTATGCATATCTACCATGATATCCTATGGGAATCTAAGTGTTTTGAACATATCTACCATGTATGTCACAGGCTAATGATTCGAATATATGAAACCATATTTGAGTCTTGGCCATAAAGAATGTCTTGGGAAGCCATTGACGCTGTTCATAAATTTGGAAATTGGTTAGGAGAATAATTATTTACATATATTAGAGTCTAGGGTAGTCTTTCCCATCCTCATGTTTTTCCTTTATACATTTTCAATAAGCTAGTCAGAAAAGAAGTAGGTTATCAAAAAGTGGGTTATTTTATCATTAAAGTATTCAGAGAATCCAACAAAAGGACCTGGCATGTTTTTCCTATAAGATTCGGTATATTTTCCTTGTTCAATTACCACCCCACCGATAAAGCCATTCTTGCTTTTGAAGCTCTAAAACTCCCTACGATTCCCAACCGACAATATGACTCAAATTTAGTGCTAAATAATATTACTACATCATAAGGGATTAGGCAGTTTATCCATGAAAAGGATAAAGCTGATCATCTTCCTATGCTACAGCCTTGCAAACAGTGCAAATAATCTTTCTACAAAGGAGGAAACTCAATTTGCTCAATACATTGATTTTTAGATAGCCATCCATCCATTGAATCTATTAGAATTATCTCAAGAGAAGTCAATAGTGTCAAGCGCTCAGCCTCATTGTTCTGCGTAGTTGGTAGTTCTCCCCAAAGATCATCCAGAGGTCTTTTTGATTTGGTCCCCACCTCAGGTTGATGAGTCTATTTTTAACCCTGAAATAAATGAAGCCTAGAATGAATTCAGTATGACTATAAATCCTAATACTAAGGTTCAAGCTTTATCTTCTCAAACTATCACTTCTTCACAACAAGTGGAGGCTCAGGGTACTGTTAAAAATTTTGAACAAGAAACGAGGACAAATGAAATTGTTGATAAATACACCATTCATGGTCGAAAGGATATTAAGGTTATTCCTTCTTTCCATACCTCAAAAGTTACTCTTAATATAGAGGAAATTCCTCCTTTAGATATATTTTATAGTCCTCAGCACAAGGAAGTAGTCAAGAGAGGTAGAAAGAAAAGGAATCTCAAGTAGTATCAATCATTATTTCCTATAAATATTTCTTCCTTTGAAGTTTTGTGGAAGGGTTCCTCTACTACACCATCTAAGAAATTGGGAAAATTGACTCAATTCACAGGAGGTTATGCTTATGCAACAATAGATAAATTAGTTGAACTCCAAGAGTTTCTAAATGAAAGGAAAGAAAACATAACATCATTGGAGTGAAAAATCAATACTAAGAAACAAATAATTACTGAGCAATGTCAGAATCATATGGGAGAGTTAAAGAGACAATTAGATGCATTGAGAATAAAACATGGTGAGGAGATACAAGTAAAAGATGATCAACTTAATGAGATGCAGAAAATGATATAGAATTTAAGTGTTAATCTTCGGTTGTCAAAAATTAGAAAGGAAGCCAAAGAGTTAAATACTTTGTTAAATAACCAACATAAAATATTTTGCAACAAACTCTTATTAATTCAAGATCGACGCAAGATAGTGAATTCCCCGATTGATCAATTCAATGACATGAATTATTTTGATGAATTAAATGATCAACTGACTTATATCATAACTTGGAAAGAAAGTAGAGAGGGAAGAGAGGGAAGTGTTCCTAATATTGATGAAACACATCAGACAATATTTTTAAAAGAGTAGGAAATCAAAATGAAACACGCTGAAGATACAATCAATGAGGTCTAAGATATTTGTAGTTCTATCATTCAACTTTTCAATGATACTCTGTTGCAAGAAAATCTAATTTCTAACTTCCCATAAGGTTCACTTCCATATGCAAAGACTTTAATGATGACTTAGGTAGAACCAAGCAAGAAAATGCTTGAAATAATCTTGCAGTTATCGAAAATTGACCTTGAAAATCATGGGCAGTTTCTTTTGAAACCTCACAGCCAATGGTTGGTACTTCCTTTTTTATGCAATGTTTCAACATAGATGTTATTTCCATTAAGGTCAAATATTTTCACCAGTCAAACAAGGATCAAACTTAAACATCCTTTGGAACTCACTATATTATTGTACATTTACATGATGAGACAACTCAACATTGGGTAGTCCTAGTCTTAAATTTAAAGGTTGTCACGCCAATTTTTTGTTATGTTTTTATTGTTTGATTCTATTGAGATATTTGAGGAAAAGTTGTTTTTTATTTTCTTTTATTAAGATTATAAATTCCCCTCTCTGAGATAGAGATGTGGGTTTTGATTTTTGAGAGAAGAGGACTTGAAATTACACTATTGTATTTTAATTTTTTCTTGATATAAGCTAAACCACTTGTAGTTCCAGTATGAGAAAATCTACGGTTTATCGGTTACTATTATCAAATGTCGCTATGTTTTTACTTTGATAGGAATCTTTATATGATATTGTCCACACATATGTATGCTAGTTAGTCTTCCATGATCACTATTGGCATCTTTTTTTAAAATTTAATGTTATACCATGAACAATGAACTTTCTATCTTATGTGATGCTTTAATCAAATTAATTAAATTAAATTAATTTTTTTTGATTGAATTAATATCATAACTACATGATGATCTACATGATTGCATGTATTATGAAATCTTTCTAGCATATATGCTATCAACTTACCTAGGTATTATAATAAGTTATTGCGATTTATAAGTAGGTTAGCACAATATATTGGTTTTCTTACTAAATACACTATCATTATCGTTCATCCTATTAAAACTATGTTTAGTTAAGGGAAACTGGTCCCATAATTCCAGTCCGAGCCACCCCTCTAGAGGGAAAATGGGCTAATTGGAGCCCCGACCAGGTGGTTTTCCTCCAACCTTGATGAGGTCAATTTAGGAATATCAACATTTTTGACACTAGAAGGAGGGCCAGTAGACTATGAATGCTAAGAAAGTCTCGCTCTAAATCAATAGTTCATTCTAAGAGCTAATCCCCCTTGAAATCTCCTTCAACTTCTAGATTGCCTTCTAAATCACCTGATTCTAGATTTGAAGTTGTTGAACCATCAACAAAATATCCTAGCCTTGTTACAAAATCAACTAGTAAAATCTCTAAATAAATACCATTTTGAGAGAAACTTATTGGAGCACCACAATTTCAAACTTTCATATAGAAATTGGAAGGGATTTCCATTTAAGGTGAACAAGCTACTCAACTAGAACGTTCTAAGGGTAGTATTACTTCATCACTAAATTCTACTAGAGTTCTTACTAGATAAAACAGTGAGGAACTTGGAGTCAAACCTTTCAAATTCTCATTACCAACTCACAAATAAAATAAACATATTTCTGGTGTTGAGTCCTCGGTTAGTGAGAACATTTCTTCCTCTCCACCACATAATCCTACTATTCATCCTACTTCTTCACAACCTTATTTTCCATCATATTATCACCCTTTAACATCTTCATCCACCCATGTATCTTCCCTTCAACAAAGCAATGTTATTATTGTCAACAACGTTTGTTGGGGAAATTTGTATAAATTTTAATACTTCAACAATCCCTTCATCAATTACATCTACTTATGGATCTTCCTCCTCAACCGATGGTCGCATTGTTATTCCCAAAATAGAAAATAGACCATGAAACAATCTAGGAGCATTTGTGATGAATCCTCCTATGCAACCTCTTCCTAAACATCTAGAAAAGTGGCTACCTAAATATAATCCTAATGATGGACTTCCTGTGGAAGAACGTCTACATAATTTTATGTTACAAATTAATATTAATGGATTTTTTGAGGAGGATGTAGTGTGTATATTATTTACTCATACATTTCAGAGATGAGTGAGGTCCTGGTATTTTTCATTACCATATGGATCAATTACTTATTGGGATACATTCGCAGAACAATTCCTAAAGAAATTCAGAGATGATAGAACAATAGCAACATTAATTAATGAATTGTTAAATCTTAAAACCTCACCTAATGAGAAAGTTAAGGATTTCAATTCAATATTTAATAAGCTTTTGAATAAGATCACGACTATATCTAGGCCTGGCGTTGTTGTTCATATTGAATGGTATATTAGTGCCCTACCATCACATATTACAATGTTCATTGAGAAAGCTCAAAATCAAATACTAAGTGATAATATGAAAGAAGCTCTTACTGTGGAAAAAATGGTATTAGCCCTAGAGAAGAAATTCTCTATCGAAGAAAGAAAAACAACTAAAAAGGTAACTTTTAAAATAGAATCGAATAAGAAAACTGCCAAGGATATTTTTTATTAAGAAGGTCTACAAAAGGTTCTCAAAACAATATCCAATTAAATGGTAGAATTGAAGAATCAATTAGTTGAAACCTCAACAAGAAGACCTTTTAAATCCATAAAAAGTAATCAACCTTTTCAATCTCAAACACATTCTCAGATATGTAATGCAGATTCAGATGAACAAGAGGAAGAACAAGGAACAATATAACCAAAATAAGTAGAAGACAATGAAATAACTAGAGAAGATGACCTCCATGTTAGTACATGAAGCAAAGGACATGCAAAAAAAAAAAAAACAAAACAAAACAAAAAAAAAAAAGCAAAAAAAACAAAACAAAACAAAACAAAACAAAAAATTCAAAAAATTCCAAACAAATCGACGAATGAAAAAGATACGTCCAAAAAGTATTCTAATCAATCTTCACAGTCCACACTAAATACTCTGTCCACCTATCGTACATCTAAAAACTTAATAGTATTTGATACGATTGACTATAACATAGTTGAGCATATGAAGAAAACTAAGGCTAATATTTCTTTATATAAAGTTAATAAGCTAAAGAAACAACATAAATTATTTCTTAATGTGATCCAGGTGGATATTGGTGGCCACCCTCCAAGTCCACTTGGATCCCCACCATTGTTTCTTTCAACTTTTTAGTTTCCTTAACTGTAGCATAGTTTATTATTTTTAGCAATTTTTTGGGTCCTCAACTTCTCGAGCCATTTTGAGGCCCTAAACAACATTTTTTGGGAAAACTGGGAGCAACATGGGTCCATGGACGGGTGTTTGTCTTCCCAAAGGCATAGTTCTCGGATAGATCTTTCTAATGAGATATTGTGCACATCAAATGAAGATCATATGCCAAAGTTACGACCCCAAGAAGTTGATGTACCAATTTAACCAAACGGGGCCCACAGTTTGTCCTTTCATCTTCTAGGGTAGTTTCTTGGATGTTTATGGTTTTCCATTGTTTCTCAACAATAAGTAGGCCTTCGAGCCTCATTGTAACACAGCTTAGAGGCATGTAGTTGCCACATCTCTTCTAAGAGATAAGCTACCATCACCCTAGCTAGCTTATTTCCATTTCTATTTGTAAGCATATTTCAGTATCTTACAGTAACGAAATGAAGTATTATTTCTACTGCATCTCTATATGTATCATTATGTCTGTAATTTGTTGTGTTCCTGTTTAAATCTGGATTAGTGGTATCAGAGTTGTCTACTCTTTTTCTGTCTTTCTTTGCATGTCCCCAATGAGGTCAAGATATAAGGAGTTAGGGCTTGAACTGGTCGAACCTTTACAAGACTAGCCTTGCAAATCCCGACGGCCTCCCAGGGCGGATGTAAAGAAAGTCGAGGGGGTAGTAGATCATATCAAAATATTGCACGAAGAGGTCCTCGAGGGACAAAGGAATGTGATGATGGACAACTTTGCTCAGATCCTTCAACGACTACCCAGGGGCAACACATCCACTTCCAACACCTACTCTAGAATTGCCACACCCTTTAAAGTACAAGTTAACTTTGACATTCCCATATTTAAGGGTTAGATAGATGCAGATGCCATAAATAAATGGTTAAATCTGCTAGAAGGGTATTTTTCTGTTCATGATTTTTCTAGCTAGGAAAAGATTACCTTCACTCTTCTCAAAGCCAACCCCCCCACATCAAGGACTGGTGGGAAACCTACTCTGAGAAGAAGGATGAAAGTATGACCACACTATTTTTAGCCGCACCCACTTGGAATTCATTCTAGACTGCCATCAAGGAACAATACTACCCTATCGGAAGCTATGAAAATCAATACATAAAATGGACCACGATGTGGCAAGGAAGGGACCAAGACGTGCTCGAGTTTAGAAATATTCTCCATAACCTTCACACAAAGTTGGGTATCAAGGATTCAGAGCAGCATTTGGTACTCAGATACCATGGCTGTGTACACAGGTACATCTAGGAAGAAATAGAATTCCTGAACATCTCCTCGCTTGGCATAGCATACCGATATTTTGTCAAGATCGAGAAAAAGTTTAAACAGAAGAAGCGAGACTTTTAATCTACGAATCTGAAGCAAGGGAAAGGTGCCCCAAACTGCAGAACAAAGCACAACACCAAGGTATGGCATCCCAAGACAACTTTCCAAGCTTGCAAGCAAAGAAAAATGCCGCAAAGCTAAAAAAGGACACAGGAAAGTGGTGTTAGTTTCATAAGAGCTCCACTCATAACAAAAGTGAGTGTTGGGTCAAGCACTCACTGGTGGTCAAGCTAAAGGTTTCAGAATCAGATGCATGTTCTAACTCTAAGTCAAAACCTAACAAGGGGAATGAAAAAATGAATTAGATTATTGATGTGGAGCCAAACGCCACCCTTGCCACTATGAAGATCTAGAAGGAGGAACCCAAAGATCTAGAGGGGGAGGAGCATCTCTACCACTCCAAGATGTGGGTAAAGGGATCCTCGCTACAGCTCATTGTCGACAGTAGGAGCCAAAAAAACCTCATTTCAGTAGAGGTTGTGAAGTGGCTAGGCTTACCAACCACAGCATATCCACAACCATACACCATCGAGTGGCTTCACCAAGGACGAGAAATTCGCGTGATCCAGTAGTGTCACCTTCGATACAACATTAAGCCCTTCACAGATGAGGTATTGTGTGACGTTGCTCCCCTTGATGTTTTTTGTGTATTATTAGGATAACCATACTTGTGGAAGTGACATGATGTGTATGAATCAAGGCCCTGTGTTATTATTGTTACTTTGGAAAATAAGTTGTACATGATATTGTAGGTAGCACTGCCTACCACCGTCTATTTGGTTACTGCAAAACAATGCACTAAACTCATTTCCAAAACCGGGAAATTTGATTTCCTAATGATACACTCTCAAGGAAAGAAGAAGACGGTGGCCATGACCTCCAGGCAAGGCCCCTCTGCACAACAATTACATATGTACAAGGTCGTGAAGGAGTATGAGGACATATTCACCTCCCCCGTAGGGGTTCCTCTACACTGTCAGGTCAAGCACTCCATCGATCTGACCCCAGGTGCACCACTGTCCAATGGAGAAATCTATTGGCACTCCGTTCTAGAGAATGATGAAATCAAGAGGTAGACTTAGGAGCTTATGTAGAAAGGTCACATCTGTCTAAGTCCATCGCCTTGTGGGAGCCTGATCATGTTGGTACAGAAGAAGGATGGGACTTGGAGACTCTGTATTGACTATCAGGCATTGAACAAGATCATTATCCATAATAGGTACCTGGTCCCATGGATTGATGACCTTCTGGACCAAATGAAGGGGGAAAGATATTTCAGCAAGATCAGTTTGAAGTCAGGATATCACCAGGTACTAATCAAACCCTCCGATGTGTGGAAGATAGATTTCAGAGCAAAGCAAGGACTTTTCGAATGGTTGGTTATGCCTTTCATATTGACGAATTCTCCTGCAACCTTCATGAGGCTAATGGATGACATCTTGTGGCCATTCACCAACCCATTTGTAGTGGTATACTTGGATGACATCCTGATCTTCAACCAGAGTTGGGAAGAGCACCTCCACCACATCCGGTAGGTTCTTCAAACACTGTGGCAACACAAGTTATGTGCCAATTTAGAGAAATGCACTTTTGACATGGCCCAGGTTTAGTATCTGGGATACATTATTGATGAACGAGGGGTACATGTGGATCTAGCCAAGATCCAAGTCAGTTGGGATTGGCCATCTCCAACCATTATGACAGAGCTCTGTAGCTTTCTAGGTCTTGCCAAATTCTACCACATGTTCGTGTTGGGATTTTATCATATCACTTGGCCCTTGAGTCAAGTCACCAAGGGAGGAGCGAAAGAAAAATTATTTTGGTCTGAATCTCAACAGAAGGCATTCACAAAGTTGAAAGATCACCTTTGCTTGGCACTAGTGCTCTCATTACCAGACATAAAACAACCATTTGAGGTCGAAACAGATGCCTCTGACTATGCTATTGCAGTAGTCCTTACTCAACGCGAGCATCCAGTGGCATATCACAGTGAGACACTTTCAGACAAAGTCCAGAAGTATCCCACTTATGAAAAAGAGATGTAGCCCATTGTGTAGGCCTACCAACAATGGAAGCATTACATTTTGGGGAAGGAAACAGTCGTCCACACAGACCATCGACCGCTACAGTTCATACAGATCCAAGGGAAACTGCAGAATGATCGCCATCAGAAGTGGTCCACATACCTATAGAAATTTCATTTGAATATCAAGTATAAGAAAGGAAGCACCAATAATGTTGTAGATTTCCTCAGGCGACTACCAATCATGGCGTCAACCACCATGCTCAACTCTTGTGGGAACGAGACTTCTGATTGGCCACTTCTCTACAAAATCAACCCAGAATTTGGCCACACATATCAGACACTCTTGGAGGGCCAGCATGTTATATATTTTCACCTCCAAGATGCCTTGTTATGCCACTTGGGTCACCTTTGTGTTCCTTCAAGTGAGAATGCCAAGATGATTTGGGAAGCACACTATAGTCGGGCCACTGGGAATTTTGGGGTTAACAAAATGGTGGTAGTACTGCAGGATTATTTCTATTGGCTAATCTTCGATAGGATGTTGGGTATTACATCAGATCATGCACTTCCTATGCCATTGCCAAACTGACCCTCAAGAAGAAAGGCCTCTATACCCTGCTTCCTACCCCTAGTCGACCTTGGAAATCCATCTCCATGGATTACATGTCAGGCCTTCCTTCTACTAAGCATGGAAATGACTGCAATTTTGTGGTCGTCGATAGGTTCTCGAAGATGGCCATTATGTCAGCCTGCAAGAAGAATATCATAGTAGAAGCCACTGCTAAAATCTTCTTTGAATGAGTGTGGGTACACTTTGGGATCCCATATTATATCATCTCAGATTGGGATAGTAGGTTCCTCAGTACATTTTGGTCTAGTCTTTGGTCAATGCTGAACACCAAACTCACTAAGTCCATAGACTTCCATCCTCAAACTGATCGCCAGACAGATTTTGTCAACAAGAGGATCGTACACATCATGCACATGTACAACTCAAAGCATCCATGGACATGGGATGAGAGCCTCCTCTATGTTCAGCACAGCTACAACTGGGCTCTCCATAGCTCGACTGGCAACAACCCTTTTCAGGTGGGCTTGGGATTCCAACCATTATGTCCCATTGATGTGGCCATGCCATTTGCAGCTACTCATGCAAATTCGGCTCATGTTCAGTCCCAAATTGTAAAGGAAAACAGATTCATTGAGCACATCCAACATATTTTCCAGTAGGTCCACGACATTGTGGAGAAATCAAATGCCAAGTATAAGAAGCAACATGATCAACATTGGTTGCCACACAAGTTTTAGGTGGTCAACAAAGTCTGGTTGCATTTGCAAAAGGAACGCCTTACTGGAGCCTACCAGAAACTCAAACCCCTCCGATATGGTCCTTACACCATTACCAGGTTTGTGGGAGATAATTCATTTGAGCTCGGCATTCCCCCATTCCTTGGCCTGCACCCAGTTTTCAATATCGACCGCCTTCAGCAATACTTTCCGCCATTACTAGACACACCTGACTTTGCAGAATAGCTCACACCCACATAGTTAAATCCAAATTACATGGAACAAGCTGCAACTAATCGGATCATGGACACACAGATTAAGCACACCCACCAACAGAATGTCCAACTGTATTGAGTTGTCAAAGAAGGCCAACTCCTTTACCAAGGGAAGTGGCTCACTAGGGACCAAGTTCAGCAGAAGTTTCCTCATCTCATGGAGGAACTCAATGCAATGGGGACCATTGATTCCTAAAGGGGGAGGAATGATCCAGGTGGATATTGGTGGCCACCTACAAAGTCCACTTGAACCCCCACCATTATTTCTTTCATCTTTTTTAGTTTCCTTAATTATAGCACAATTTACTATTTTTAGTAATTTTTCGGGTCCTAAAATTCCGGAGTCAATTTGAGGCCCTAAACGATGTTTTTTGGGAAAAGTAGGAGACACATAGGTCCATTTTATAATGTCTCTCTTTCTAAAGTTGTACTTATATAGATCTTTCTAATGAGATATTGTGTGTGTCAAATGGAGATCGTATACCAAAAGTTACGACCCCAAGAAGTTGATGTACCAATTTATCCAAACAAGGCCCACAACTTGGCGTTTTATCTTCTAGGGTTAGGTTTTTGGATGTTAATGGTTTTCTATTATTTATCAACAATAAATAGGCGTTTGAGCCTCATTGTAACACAATTCAAATGCATGTAGCCACCACATCTCTTCTCAAAGATAAGATACCATCGCCCTAGCTAGTTTATTTCCATTTCTGTTTGTAAGCATATTTCAGTATTTTACAATAATAAATGAAGTATTATTTCTAATGTGTCCCTATATGTATGGTTATGTCTGTAATTTGTTGCGTTCCTGTTTAAATCCATATCACAATGAGTTAAGAATTATTCCTACTTCTCCATTACCTTTAGTTGTTGTTACCACTAAAACCTCTAAAGCAAAAAATAAGCTTCCTCCTAACCCTATTGATAAGCTAAATTCTTCTGATGTGATTATGATTGGAGAAATATATTCACATACTTCTCCTTTCCTCTTAAATTTTGACCTTTTCAATAGAAACGTTCATAATTGTCTAGTAGATTATGGTGCAGCCTCTAATATTATGCCTTATTCAGTTTGTTTAAAATTAAATGTAAATCCCCATAAATACGATGTACAAATAGTTCAAGTAGATCGAACAAAATTTAATGATCTAGGAAAAATGAATGATACCTTAATTAGATTATCTTCTAATTCAAAGGTGTTTCAAATTATAGACATTTTGGTAGCTGATATCCCTGAATTTTATCGTCTCATCTTAAATAACAATTGGTCTCAAAATTTACATGGTTATTTTACTACAGATTAGTCTCATCTTTGGCTCCCTTACAATGGAAAATCTAATCAAATCAATGTTGATAGGCAGAAACATATGAAATATATTGTCACCAATGTTGACAAAGAGAATGAGCATGTAGCTACTAACAATATCTTGGGTAATTTCTCTTTTGAGATTTTCTTTCGCAGTTTCCCTATTCAATCTTATCCTTTTCTTGTTGAGTCAATTCCATCACATATTGAAATTTTTTAACCAACAGACTTATGTAGATCTGTAAATATTGTAGAATTGTCTATAAATAATTTTGATGATTTATTTTGGACTCTTTATTTTCATGGATGTAAGTCCAATGATGATTTAGGAGCTAGTTTTATTTTAGTAAGACCAAATCAAGAAAGGATTATGTTGGCATGCAGGCTTGAGTTTGAATTCACGAATAATGTGGCTAAATATAAAGCATTGGTTCAAGAATTATAGAATGCTATAAGACTTGATGTTAATTTTCTCAAATTTTTCATTGAATATGAAATTATGGTTGAGCAAGTTTGAAATAGTATTCATTGTGTTTCAAATCACTTAAAAAATTATTTGTCTTTGATTCAACACTTGACTTCTCATTTCTCATAATTTAATATATCTCCTAACCTTAGAATCCAAAACTCTAGTGCATACTACTATCCAACATTGCTTCTAAGCTCATCTCTTCTGAGGACTTTAGTCCTAATATATTTTCTATAGAATTAAGTTTTTGACCCTCTATCCCTGATAATATTACTAATTAGAGATTTTTTAATGATGATTTTGATATTCTGAGTTTTCTTACCTCAGAAGGAACATCCACAAGGCAAATAATTAATGAGGATGAACATGATGGAAACCTTATATGTCCTTGGATGAAAATTCATTTCCAAAACCTGTGGTGAAGTTAGAAGATTTGTATGACTTGAAAGATAGATTGAAAAGAACAACTAATTGTAAACTCCAAAGCAACACCATAAGGTTTGAACTCATTAATTTAAGGTTTGGGAAAATCACCAAAACATTAATATAGGACTTAGACACTCTCATGATGAAAGCCTTTTGCTTTACACATTTATTAAGAAGATACAAAAATGTATTTTCTTGGAGTTATCATTAGTTGAAAGCTTATGATACTTTTATCATTCAACATATATTACCTATGTTTCTAGATGTAAAACATGTTCAATAGAAGCACAGAAAGTATCATCCTAATCTTGAATCACAAATTAAAACTAAATTGAATAAATTGCTTAAGGCCAAAATCATCTTTCTAGTTAGGCATTCCAAATGAGTATCAAAAATATTTCCTATTATGAAAAAGAATGGGGATATTAGAATTTGTATAGATTTTAGAAAATTGAATAGAGCATCTGAGAAGACAAATTTTCCACTATCTCGCATGGAACAAATATTATAATCAATTGCAAGTTCCCAATTAATTTCTTTCTTAGAAGGTTTTTCTGGGTATAACCAAGTTTGGTTCATCTTGAACACAAGTTGAAGACCACATTGAGAACTAAGTGGGGAACATATGCATATCAAAAAATGTCGTTTGGCTGATAAATGATGGAGCAACATTTCAAAGAGCCATGGACATAACTCTTGGAGGTCTAATAAAGAAATCAGTGGTGGTTTACTTGGATGATATCATAATTTATTCTAAAATATGAAGTAATCATCTTCATGACCTAAAACATATCTTTGAAAGATGTACAAAGTTTGGAATATCACTTAATCCAAAAATATCATTTTTTCCCTTCATAAAAGGAAATATTTTAGGATTTATTGTTTCTAAATATGGAATTTCTATAGATCCAGAAAGGGTAAAATCGATTTTTGAAATTCCTATGCTTCATAATAAAAAGTTAGTGTAATAATTTCTCAGACAAATAAATTTTATTAAATGATTTATCCGTGACTTCTAACTAATTTTTATGCCACTTCAGAATATGATTAGAAAGAAGGAAAACTATAAGTGGGGTCAATTTGAGAAAATATATTTTGAATCCATAAAATAATCTATCATTAATGCTCCTTCATTGCCTTCTCCCGATTTTTCAAGAGAATTTATTTTATATACTTTTACCTCTGATCACTTTATGAAACAATCTTGACTCAACCTTCATTCCTTTCTCCTAATTTTTCAAGAGAATTTATATTATATAATTTTTCCTCTAATCACTCTTATGCAATAGTGTTGACTCAAAAGATTAAAGATCAAGTTGAAACTCTAGTCACTTTTTATAATTTGACATTACCGGGAACAAAATTAAATTACTTAGAAGTTGAAAAACAAGCCTTCACAATCATTAATTTGATCAGACACTTCAGGCCTTTTCTCTTGAAATCACATACAAAATTAATCATATCATTCCCTGCTATTAGAAAATTTCTAATTCAAAGACAATTAGCAAAAAAATGAGTGTCACAACCTTACAAGAATACGATCTTGAAATTAAGCCTGCTAAAATTTTTAGAGGTGAAGGTTTTTGCAGATTCATAGTTGGTGCATCTGAGAATACTTATCAAACCGACTAAGGTGAAAATATTGAAGTCACAAAGGTATGTCTCATTGATACTCAACCCCAATATGCATATCTCGTTTTCTATTTGAAAAATGGTTATGCACTAACTAAACTTGATTCCAAAAAGAAAATAGCATTAAGACCAAAATAAAACCAATATCAACTTCTAAATGCTATTTTATTTAGAAAGAATTATTGTTACAGATTCATTTGGGCACATCACTCCCATCATCCAGATTAGTGTTTTAGGGCTCATCAAACTCTAATTTTAGTTGCTATATGCCCTAAACAAGTCACACTTTTGAATGACTCCTTCCCAGACAAATTCATGACTTAAAAACATCCTAAAATGACCTCTAGAGGGACCAAAGCAGGTAGGTCCATGTAATGGTGCACTGTAGAGTAGTTAAGTCCATGCTAGGGTGCTTTGCAGAGCACTTAGGCTTCCTTTCACCTGCACTAGGCGAGTTTGAGCGAAATTCACATAGGATTTGGGGAATATTCTTAACTTTTGGAGTCACGAGAAGGTTCCCTCACTTATCAACTCCAATGAGCTCGAAAATGTATGAACAATGAGTTAATATGCATCCTATCCTCTCATCCATTCCTCCATGGAACTAATTCTAAGTATGGAAGGCCATTAAATACCACCATTTATGAAAAAACCTCCTTCATCTCCCTATAAATTGACCACTCATCTAAGTGATCAGGGGCTGGACTATGTTGAATTGTAAGGAGATAATGTTGCTATGAGAATGGGCTTTAAAGCAAGTATTGTAATGCTACAAGTTTGTCATGTTTTTGATGTGATGTGGATAGGATCCAAGCTAGAGGAATGAATTTGAATCAGACACATTGGTTGTAATTCCTTCTTCTATTCAATAAAGTATTTGAACCTTTCTCCCATATTTTTGTATTGTCTTATGATGCTTATATGTGTGAAATGTATCTGATTCCATTCACTTGTATTCAATAGATATTTTGCTTTGATCAGTTCTTTGTCTTTTGTTTGTGTTTACAAGTATTTCTCAAGCATGTTAAGTATGGGAAGGACTGACAGGATCGATACAAAGGAGACAAGATGACAGTGAAACTACAAGTAGGTCTTCTCATCTTCTTTGTCTTATCCATTGCTTATAGGAGAAGACTAAAATGCTTTAAATTGTTGTTCTAGATATGGCTACTTATCTAGGGAATTAGTATTTATCCGTAGATACCAAATTATCCAAAACAAATTGGTGACTCCACTGGGGAAGATCATCCTTCCTAGTAGCTTATACACCTCTTAGGACATTCCTGCAAACCCTACTTTTCTTCATTGATTGTATTTCAACTCTTTTGCATTGAAATTTTGGTCAAAACTATGTCAACTTACCTTTTGAAATGGCTCATTGTCACCAGCGTAAGCTTGTGAGGGACACAGTGCACTGCAAATCACCCATGGCTTAGGCACAGTGCTTTGAAGCACATTGTCTCCCATTCAGGGTTGCGTTGATCCTCTTAAGGTCACCTTCCCACCTTTGGAATGAGTTTTTGCCAACTTTTCTCTGTCTATTTTCTTGGTTATTGATCAAAGAATGTCATGTCTTAGAGAAAAAGTTTTTATCTACTTTGCTAGCCCTACTTTGACTTGATTGATTAATGTTTCTTAAAGTCATTATCGATCCATAGTCAAAGTTAGAATATAGTTGATTAATTTTTGTTTGAAAGAAAGTGTCATAAAAGTCTTCTTTTCCTTTGAAACAAAATTGTCATAAAGTCTTCGTTCTTGTTAAAGATGGATTGGTTGTATGTGCATAGTTTCCTTTTTTGCTCACATTCACATTAGGGAAATTGAAAAGAAATACATGCATGTTGCATTGAATTTTTTTCTGTGTGCTCATAGGAATAGTTTAAGGAAATTACATTAGATTGTGCTCTTTGCTCTTTGAATGAAAGAAATTTGATTGCTCTATCCCTAGTAGCTAGGATTTTCATCGTTAAATTGAATGGAAAGTATGCTTATCATCATAGTTGCATTCCTAGGAATTTCATAATACATCATGTGGTGAACTTGAAATGAAAATTCCTAAACAAGATCAACTTACAATTAACATCAATTTACCTAATGGAGCATTGTCATTAACGAAAAACCTTTAGTGGTTCTAGGCTAGAGACGTGTTCTAACATCGTAAAACAAAGCATCTATCGCTAACTTGTCTACAAAACATCCTGAGTGTGATACCTCATTCCACGTATGTGAGTATATCGTAGCTTGTCCACATACCTTCGAGTATATAGGGCAGTGTTACAATATGTAAAGTATATGGGAATGCTCTCACTGTGTGGTTTTGCATTACACAATGCTTATATGGATTGGGCCTCCATGTACTTTTTGGTATATATGGGAGGACAACACTAGGTTGCCATCCATCCTTAGGTAACTGAGTCGGCCGCCTTGTACACTATGATACACCGAACACAACATTCGAGGAGATTGCCTGCTCGTACTTCTTGGTTCGCCGAGAGGTATTCTAAAGTTCACAGTTGCATGGTAAACCTTTTTCCTAGCTTACCCTTTTTTGTTTTTCTTTTTTTTGTATAATAAAATTAATCGGCAATCATGTAGGAACATCAACCCTTACCCCGTCATTTGTGGAGAACAATGAGTAAACCACCTTTGCCACTTGAAGCTACACCTATTCATTCAAACAAGACTCACTTAACTGAGTTAAGTACATCAAGAAATCCTATTTATTCATATGAATTACCTAAATCATCCATTTTGGTAAGTACTAAGACTCTAGTTACTCCAACTATTTCTGGTACATTCGTTTTTGAAGAAGAAGTTTCACAATTACCTGAGGATATAATCACTAATATCAGTGAAACAATAACTGAAGTTATTCAACAACAAGATGATCCTCAAATTGAAGTTGCTCAACAAAAAATTACTTCTGAACCTGAATCAGTTCAACCAGAAGTTAATCCAGAACCTATCACAATTCAAACATAAGTTACATTTGAACCTGAAGTTGTTCAAGAACCTCCCCCTGAAACTGTTGTTGTTTTACCGGAACATCTGGGCTTTGAATTTGAACATTGAGAAGTTGTTACTTTACCAGAATACGATCAACCGGTTACCCATCAGACATCGTAACTACTGAAACTTCTACTTTATCAACACCAGAAGTCTATTACGAACTAGATGGTGAAGTTCTTCCACCTAGTTTAATTCTAGTTGAGGAAGAATTGGAAGAATATTCTACACCTCGAACCGCATTCCATTTTGGAACTGGGATTAATATTTATCCTTATACTCCTCATTTTACTTCTCCTTTTGATCTTCTTTTCAAGTACCCATCGATTCTTTAGGAAAACTTTTGGGTCAATTAACTATGGTCGAACAACCATCAACATCCCAGATTGTATCATCTAATGCAGTTGCAGTAGTCTTCTATCGTAACCTCCTCAATGTTTTCTACTACACCTGAGTCACACTTATATGGTGAATCATCTGTCTCGGTTGGTTACCAATCTTTATCTGGAACCCACTCATGGGTTGCTTCTACACCATGTTGATCACCCATGTCCTCAACCGAAATTCTACCTGGTTCTTCTTTAACAGGAACTCAACAGTTTGACCTTGCATATCAATATCAAACCAGGAAATTTGGTCAAAAACAACCTATGTATCCATTACATACTAGATTGCCACCATATGGAGAGCAATATGCTTATTCACCTTATCCTCCCTATCCTAGAGGACCATCATATGGTAGTATCCCATAGTATTCAGGTCAGCCTGGAATTCAATTTTGTCAATGGCAACCAACAATGCCAGTTCAACGAAGGCTTATGTATCCAACACAACCAATGCAAATTGTGTCACCTATTCCTACTACACCTGTTGTTACCATTATACCACAGTCACAAGTTGAAATAGTTGTATCTCAACTTATACAAACTGGTCCTTCTACCTCACAACCAGAAGTTTTCGGTCAAGAAGTTCAAGTTTCTTAAGTTGTTATACAATAACCGATTGTGTCTGGGATCCAACAACCTCAGGTTAGTATACCTTTATCCAGAGTGACTCAGGTTTACACTGGTATAGTTTATTCACAACCTAGCCAAGCTTTCATTGTTGACCAACAACAACTGTTAAATCAACAACAGTTGTAGCAACAATAACAACAGTTGATTCAACAACCGTGGAAACCTCAAAATCAATAGCCTCAATTCTAGCAATCTCAACCCCAATTTGGACCTACCCAATAGGCTCAACTTGGGTTTGGACAGTATCAAGCTTACCAAGTTCCTGGTCAACAAGGCTTTGCTGGTTATGGGAAACCACAAATTCAACCTGGTTATCAACAACCACCTTATCAAAGTTACCAAATGCATATGCCCTATATTGGTATGCAAAGACCTATTTCTCAGGCAATTCCATCATATCCTGGGTATGCTCAACCTGACTTGAATCGTCAGTATCCATTTGTAGCAACTCTAGAATTACCAGATTTAAACCAACTCACTAATGATCCAATCTTATGTGCAACTTTGTGGCTAGTAATTCCGCATAAGTTACCTTTTGAAATTTCGAAATTTAATGGAAATCCTCGAGAAGACTCATCAAATCATGTCATGACCTTTCTTTTTTTGTGTTCATCAAACTCCTTAAATTATGACTCGGTTAGACTCATCTTTTCTAAAGAACTATTATTGGTCTGGCTGTGAAGTGGTACATTGAGTTACCACGAGCTCCTTTCAACAACTTTATGACTTTAGCGACCACATTTTTTACCCATTTCCAATTACCTATCAGATACGAGACTGGAACGGAACTCCTAATCAACTTTAAACAGACTACTACTACTCATATATCAGATCATATTCATGAGTGGCAGCGTCATCGTCAAATGGTTAAGAGATATGTTCTTGATCAGTTTTTGGCTGAGTGGTTCATAAAATCCTTATTGCCATAGATCAATGAGGATGTGAAAAAAGGTGGAGTTGTAATAGAAGAGCAAGTATTTTCTCATGCCCAATATTTGGATTTGATTTACACACAATCCAGCATGCTCTACGACAAGATTGCCAATGAACCTCGTCCAGCTCTCACTGTTCGTCCTCCTCCACAATCGAGTAAGGACTCTCATACCAACGAAAGTGTGAATAGTTCGTCGAGCATACAAATGACAAGAATACCATATGCTCAAACTCTTTCCATTACCAATCAAACTACCAATGCATCAAAATACACTCTTGCTTCTGAAATCAATGTTGTGTCATTTGACAAAGGAAAAAATCAAAAGCAACCAAGAGGAAAGAAGAAGTGGAAAAACATAAAGAAACAAGATAATTCCCCTCAAGAGAAATCATTTTATTCCTCTACTTCGGCGATGAAACCTCATTATCCATGTCTAATCTATAATGACGAGCATTTTACAAGAGATTTTCCACACCACTCAGAAGTCTCTAAACTTCTAAAGACTTCTAACACATCTGCAATGTTGAATGATCCATTTCCAAACCCAGAGACACATTTGGTTGCGACAGACCACAGTTCCACATCCCACATACTTATATTATCCATCACAAAGACACAAAACGAAGTTTTGGTGTCAACAAGAAATAAATATTATGGAAATCCACCGTCATCATCGAATAATCAAGCCAGTGATCAACCTAGTCCTTTGACTTTGACTTCATCAGCAAATATTCCACCACCTATTGCACCAGAATTGACAATAAAACCACCAAAGCGAGTTGTGCATAAATCAACATTTAACCCTCGAGCTCGAGCAACTCAGAATTATAACATAGTAGAAGATATTGCTCAATCACCTTCTACTATGTCGACACTTGAGGTGTTACAAAATTGTCCCTCCTAGAAGCAGGCTTTACTATCAGCAATCAATAGAATAGACCCTATGGATTCCAATATTGTGGTTTTTAACCATGCGGGATATAAACCACAGTTACCGACGCAATTAGCTTTCCTAATACAAGTAAAAGCTCTCATAAGAATGTTCACTGAACTATTATTAATGAGGGGGCATCTACTTGCATTATGTCAATGAGCTACTAGAGAACATTTGGTTCACTACCATTGTCATGATCACCAACCACGTTAAAAGCTTTTGACAGACGAACATATACTCCTTATGGGATTTTGAGTAACCTGCAAATTAAACTAGGGGAAAAAACAATTGTTGTTGAGGTTAAGGTAGTTGACAGACCCCTCGACTACAACATTTTAATGGGAAGGCCATTAGTATATGCTATGGCTGCTATGTTTTCCATGTAATTTTGTACTATTACATTCCCTCATAAGGGTGGAATCACAATTATTGATCAGCTTTCCTTCTTCGCATCTAGTTCATAGGCTATGAGAAGCATTCCATTGGTAAATGGACCCTCGCTGTCACTTCAAACTGTTGGTGTAGGTCTCTTTAAAGATCCTTCCCTAATGGGTGCTTATATGCTACCGTCACCATATGATTTGGTGAAAGTAGCAAGAGTAGAGACTTGCAACATGATTTCCTCCACCTCATCTACTTTAAGGAGGATTACCAACAATTCTGAAGTTGACAGTAACACTAAGGTTATGTCACTAAGCCCCATTGAGCCTGCATATCAATCAATTTTTTTGTCTTGTGTGGCAAACCCAAATCCACTTTCACTAATTGTATGCATAGACTGTTCATTAGAATGTGGTACTTCTTCATATTTTTTTTTCACGTATACATTCTACAGATGAAGGAATTGTCCAATCAATGATGATAGGAGAAGGACCTTGGGAATATTATCATCATCTTTCCCATCTTCCAGATGACATGAAAGATTATTGAAATGAGCTAAGCCACCCTTCATTTGTTGATTTCCTTTCGAATTCAGTTTTCATAGACATAGTAGATTCTGCGTGAAACCTGTCAAATATTGAAGAAACAATTTCTATTAATATTTTGACCAAGCCTAACATTGTAGAAAACATTCATGTTGGCAAGTCTTGTTCTCCATCAGAACTTGATAGTTATTGTACTCTTTTTCGTGAATTTAGAGATATATTTGCATGGTCATAAGAGGAGATGCTAGACATTGACTCTAGTATTGTTGAACATGAAATCAAATGTACCCTGATGTCAAACCAGTATGACAGCAGCTTCGACCTATTCATCCAAAGAAAGTCACTGCCATTAAAGTAGAATGTGAAAAGATTTTGCATGTTGGTTTCATTTAAGCTGTACCTCTTACTGACTGGGTTTACAATATTTTTCTTGTCATGAAGAAACAAGGGACAATTCGAGTGTGCATTGATTATAGGGATGTAAAACAGGCATGTCCAAAGGATAATTATCCTACTCCTTTTATCCACCATATTATTGGTGAATGTGCCGGATGCAAAAGATTCTCATTTATGGATTGTTTTTCAACTACAATCAAATCAATATCTCACCACAAGGCCAATCTAAAACTGCTTTTATTTGTCCACAGGGCACATTCGCATATAGGAAACTCCCATTCAGTTTGAAGAATGCAGGGGCTACCTTTTAGAGGGTAATGAACTATGCCTTCAATGACATCAAGCACATTGTTCAAACTTACCTTGACGATTTACCTGCTTATTCACGAAAGCAGACTGATCACCTGCAACATTTGAGAGCAATATTTTTGCAGTGCTGACACTACAAAATATGACTCAATCCACACAAATGTGTGTTTTGTGTTGGTTCTGGTCGATTGCTTGGATTTTTAGTGTCTAAAGAGGGAATTCAACTCAATTCATTAAATTTTTAGGCAATTCTTGACTTGCCTCCAGCTTCAACTCTTTAACAATTACAGAGACTCCAAGGGAAGGCTAACTTTTTGAGGAGGTTCACTCCCAATTACATTGAGATGGCTAAAGGTTTTACACATCTTTTGAAAAAGGGGATACCCTTCCATTAGGATCAGGTTGTGCAAGCTTCCTTTGATGCTCTTAAAGGTGCCTTGATTATGTTGGCATTATGAGACAAGTGTTGTCCTTGATGGCAAATCACACAGATGACAGATTATAGTGCAACAGATCAGTAGCAAAGAATTGATGATCAGACTACAAAGAATGAAGAAAGCTAAGTATATACGCAGGTTCACTATATACCAAGTCGCGTACAAAGGCAGGTTATACGCAGGTTCACTATGTACCAAGTTGCGTATATACGCAGGTTCGCTATATACCAAGTAGGGTATACACGCAAGTTATACTCGCAAGTTCTCTATATATGAAAATGCATATACACGCGAGATTGCTGATCAGAAGTCACGTATGCGTATGCACGCACTTCCATGCACGGAAAAGCGTGTATATGTTGGAGAACTTACTTTTGGTCCATGGTAGTTAGTCCTTGGTATTTGAACCTATGATTTTTGGACCGTAGTATCTCGCCAGATGTGTTGATCCCTAGTATTAGGTTCATGGTATTGGTTTGATAAGGTTTTGGACCATGGTATTGAGTAAGGCCTAAGACTATAAAAGAGACGAAGATCACTAGACAAGAATATGGAGAAAGTCTTGAATATCTGATGAAGGATGAGATCCAGTATGTAGGTTATGGGTTGCTTCATCTAAGCTAAGGAGGGATCTCACAAGTTTATGGAGAACAAGATGTAAGGATAAATCGGGATCAAATGGTTTGAAATGAACTATCTCTTTATAGTTTATTATGCTTATTATAGATCTGTATACTGACGCATGTAATGAACTGGGCATAACTTAAGTCTGAAATCAGTACAAGTCATGATTAAATATTTATAGATCTGTACGCGGGTCGGCTAAAGCGCGTATGTACACGGGTTTGGTTTGTCCAAGTAGCGTATGCACTTTAATGCATGACTTTGATGATACAGTTGGTTCAGAATAGTGTTGCAGAGTTCAGGGTTCTGCTCTATGTTCTGGTGACTACCTTTTGTTGACAAGGTCCAGTGATTCAGGATTGGGTGATTCAGAATGCTAGTATTGATTGATTGTGTGCTTCAATGATATTGATGGGTCCAGTATGAAAATTGGATGAAACGTGGCCTTCAGATTATAGAGTTGTGCTTTAGTGTATCCAGTCTGAAAATTTATGAAACGTGGTACCTGGAGGAGAGAAGATTGTAGGTCGACGCCTATGTACTAGTATTTTAGCTAGTACAAGAACTATGGGGGTTGTAGCTATCTGCAAGTTGCACCCTACGTACTGGTAAAGGACTGCACCAGTACATTGTAAAAGAAGTTTCTTATTAAAGGAAGATAGAAACAAATTGCAGCAGGTGGTTTTCACCCACATTGGGTTTCCACCTTATATCATGGTGTTCATGTGTGCTTCTTGTGTGTGATGATCTGTTCTGTTTTACTGCTTCTGTTTACTATTCATATGATAATTGAAGTTCTGATGCATTAACTAAAGGTCAACATGTAATGGATTATCTGAATCATAAATAATCTGGATATACGCTCGTTGCTTTAGACACAGTTGCGTATACACGCAGGTTCACTTAACTAAAGTAGCATATATGTATCTAAGTATGGAATAGAAAAAGTCTTACTGATTTGATAATACTGATTCACCCCCCCCTCTCAGTATTATTTCCAATAATTGGTATCAGAGCAGGTCCTTTGGTAGAAGCTTGATCGCTTGAAGGAGATCCGTGGAACAATGGGAAAGAAGCTTAAAAAGAAAGAACCAAAGAAGAAGAAGACATCTCAGAAGAACTATGACAGTGGGATAATCGATTGGGGATTAGGTATAAGAAGCTCTTCAGATTCAGAATCATTTCAGAATGAAGATGAACTATCAGGTATGAATTTGCTATCTTCTGATGTTCCAGCTATCTTTCCTTTTGGAAAAGATGAAAGTGATAGCGAAACAATTGAATTTGATCTTATGTGTGAACAAGAGAGATATCAAATAGAGGCAGAATTTAAAAGACTTTCAGACATAATCAGAGATCAACAAGATCTATTGAACAAAAGGGAATGTGACTTCAAAGAAGAAGCTACCAAACTAAAGGCCTAACTAGAAGAAGGAAACAAGGTAAGGGAGTTATTCAAGGTCAAATATCAAAAGTTGCTAAAAGCCCAGATAGAAGAAGGAAACAAGGTAAGGAAGTTGCAGGATGAAGCAACATCACTGAGAGATGAAGTCAATGAAAGAAGCACAACCATCAAGAAACTCAGAGATAGATCTAGTTACTACGAAAATGTTGAAGCCACAATCCAATTGCTAAAAGAAGATCTTGAAGAATCAAAGAAGAAGAATAAAGATCTACTCCAAGCTATTGAAAAACATGAAAACGAAGTTATCAGCTTAAAATATCAGCTGGAATGTGCCTTCAGAATTCGTCAAATGCAGCAAGGTGTGAATGAAGAACAAGAAAAGGAGATACTCAAACTAAGGCAACAAATGGAAGAAGGAAGAAAGTCTGAAGAAATATCGATGAAGCAATGTCTGGAAAAGGAAGAGCAACATCAAGTTGAGGTAAATATCTTGAAAGGTAAATTAGAAGATAAGGAGATCATGTGGCAAAGGATCATCTACATTATTATTGAATATTTGATAAAGTGCTAGAGCTGGTATATTGGTAATTGGGTTGTGATGCAGATCTGGATCTGAATGAAGGAGGAACCTTAGCGTGAAAGAAGGATAAGATCTATTCATGGGTCATAATCTTTAAGCTTGAATGATAGTATCTTTATATTATTTTGATCTGCTAGATGTGGCGCTTGCTTGATCTATAAGTTTGATAATCTAGGTTAATTAGTGATTGAATATCTGAAAGTGTGAACTATCCTTTATAGATCTGTACGCAGGTTCAGTGAAGAGAAGGTGCGTATACACGCAGGTTCAATGAAGAGAAGGCGCATATACGTAGGTTTTTTCATATGCAGATGCGTATGCACACTTGTTTATGTGGATAAAGTCATGTATATTGCCCTAATTAGCTGCTCTTCTTCTATCAAGCTTCAAGTTTCCCTGATGATGGATCCCAGTTGGGATTCGAAACGTTGGCAGAAAAATCTTCTTACTGTGGAATCTCCGATGAC
>APFE031094191.1:0-14921 GCA_000404065.3 Pinus taeda | reverse complement strand
TATTAACTAAGCATCAAACTATGTATCATTATCAGCTAAGATTCAATTCATAACATGCTGTGTATCACTGTAATTAAAGGTTTTGGTCTCCTTACAGAGACATCAAACATAAAACCTCTGTTCAATGCTACTTAACATTCATGAACATTCATTACAATCATGCAAAGTGAAAATCGTAAGCAGACAGTCCATGACAGTGCTTTACAAGGCAACCCTGGATCGAATCCCTTACAGGATATAATTCACGATCCAAATGATAGTCTATTCAAGCGCATGCATAAACCTATAAACAACGCATTCATAAATACATAAATATAAACATTGATTTAATCACTGTGCATATATATCAATATCAAATACCAATCAAATTCTCTGACTGTAAACACAATTAAAATGACACTGTAAACGCAATTAAAATGACAACAGTATACCATGTACGCAGGGCCCGTCCGCGTTCTTGGTATACCGAGCTTGTTATCCCACGATCACCGTATTAAAACAACACACTGTGATTATAATGCAAGTCTTATTTGTATTAAATCGAAGCTCTGTTCATGAAGCGACAAGTAAAGCGTAAACGAACATACAACCAGGTTCAGACTTATATTTAGATATGGTTCACATCCCTTGAAAATGGATGTTCATCCATGAGCAGCTGTTGCCACTTTTACCAAAACACAAAATGTTTCTATCCTAGCTTACACACATAAAAAAAAGGAAACAACTAAAAATCGATTTGAACTGTGATTGTGTGCTGTTGCTACCTTTGTCGCCAACATGCCATAGTTGACTAGTCGTTGACCGCGCATGTAGGAGGGTTGTTTCTGTTGGGGGATAGGTGCTTGTCCATGCTTAGACATTCCGCTTTTCACCCATACCTTCCGCTCTGGCCTGGCTATCATGCCACATGTCGAACAATAAGCCATTTACAGGTTGTTGGGACTTCCTGTAGTCATTTTGCCCAAAAACTCCTAATTTATTAACACAAAACCCTTAAATCAATTTAAATGCAATTAAACAACTATAAGACTATTAATTAATCAATTTCCAAGGCATTTGAGGGATAAATGATGAAAAGAGGTAGGTAGTTGTCATGTTTTGGGAGGGAAAAAGGGGTCATAGAATGGTACCAACAGGCCACAATTCAGAAATTTAAATGAAATTTATGAGCAAGATGAAGTTGATAGTGGCACAGGTCTGAATTCCTTATTTGCATTATTTTGCCATGTAGATGAACCAATTCACTTTGAAGATGCAGTCAAAGAAGAAAAATTGGTTTCGGCAATGGAGGAAGAAATAGAAGTAATAGAAAGGAATGATACATGGGAGTTAGTGAGCCTTCCAAAAGGAAAACATGTTATTGGGGTAAAGTGGGTCTACAAGACTAAAAGAAACATTGAGTGAAAGATTGAAAGGCACAAAGAAAGGCTAGTTGTCAAAGGATACAAGCAGAAGCATGGAAAAGATTACACAGAGACGTTCACGCCAGTCGCGCGGGGAGAGACAGTGTGCGTAGTTGTGGCGATTGCCGTGTAGCATAAATGGACAGTGTATCAAATGGACATAAAGTCAAAATTCTTGAATGGAGTGCTGAAAGAGGAAGTGTATGTCGTGTAACCGCCTAGTTATGATATTGAAGGACAAGAAGACAAAGTATATTGGTTGAAGAAAGCTCTTTATGGATTGAAGCAAGCACGGCGTACATGGTACAACAGGATAAATGCTTACTTGTTGATCAATGGTTTCGACAAATGTGACAGTGAGCCTACTTTCTACATCAAAGAGAGCGAAGGTAATATTCTTATTGTCATCTTATATGTAGATGATTTGATCTTTACAGGTAGTGATGATTTCCTCATCGCTGATTTTAAATAAGTAATGAAGAGTGAGTTTGAAATGACTGACTTGGGATTGCTAGGATATTTTTTTGGGCATAGAAGTGAAGCAAACAGAAAATGGCATTTTTATCTCTCAATCTAAGTATGTGGTAGAAATTTTGGAGAGGTTTAAAATGCAGAACAACAAGTCTTCACCAACTCCAACTGTCATAGGGTTGAAGTTGAGCAAAGAAGATTGCAGCATCAATCTCAATCCTACATTATACAAAAGCATGATAGGCAGCCTGATGTATTTGACCGCCACTATGCCAGATATAATGTATGCAGTAAGTTTGGTGTCAAGGTTCATGGAGACACCCAATGAGACACATTGGCAAGCAATGAAAATGATTCTGAGGTATGTCAATGGGACAAAACAGTATGGCATTTTGTACATAGCAACCAGTGATTTCAGGCTGGTTGGTTACACTGACAGTGATTGGGCAAGCAGTGTCGATGACAGAAAGAGCACGTTAGAATATGTTTTTCATTTGAGTTTCAGAGCCATTTCATGGTCTCCAAGAAGCAGCCAATAGTGTCACTGTCAACAACGGAAGATGAATATGTCACAGCAATAGTAGCAGCGTGTCAGGCGGTTTGGATGAGAAGGATGTTGAGGGATTTTCGTCATGACCAAGAGGGTGCGACAACTATTTTCTATGACAACACTTCAACAATTGCATTGCCAATGAATTCTGTCTTCCACAAAAGGACCAAGCATATTGATGCTAAATATCATTTTATTAGAGAGTTGCTTAACAATGATGAAATTGTGTTGCAGCACTGCAGGTCACTGGAATAACTTGCTGATATTTTCTCAAAGCCATTGGCAGGAGAAAATTTTGTTTATCTCAGGAACTGTTTGGGAATTGTCAATGGCAGCAGTTGTGATTAAGGGGGAGTGTTGGAAATAATAATCCCAACCACCACAATAAACAGCCCAACAACAGCTACAGATGTTAGACACTTTTGCAGCCATACATGTCAGAAACTTTTGCAGGATGTCTCTCTGTTAGAAGACATTTTTGCAGACAACTACACATTTCAGACACTTTTGCAGCCATACATGTCAGACACTTTTGCAGGTTGCGTCTTTATTTGAAGACATTTTTGCAGGTTGTGTTTTAGCGTGAAGATAGAAGGTCTGAAGTCAGACGTGAACCATTTAGAAACCAGCAAAGGCATTTAAAGAATTTATTTACTTAGGTAAACAGATATGGGCAAGCATTAATTCAAAAACCTTGCCCACATTCCAGAAACACCTGATCACACTCAACAACAACATCAAAATTAATTTCACATGAATTAAATGTAAAATTGTATGTTGAGTTATATATGAATGTAGAAGTCATTTTGTAAGTGGTTACACTGTGTAGAGAGGTTAGAGAGTAAGAAGTAAGAAAATAGCGCAAGTCTATGTGGAGAAAATAGTGGAGCAATTTTTGGTGGGCACGTGAAAACAACATTTACTCTGTTTTACTGTATGTTACTCCACCTAAGTTTAAATCTCAGTGAAATTTTATTTTACTTTGTAAATGAGCTAGTCTCATGTAGATGTATTTTCATGTTTAAGAAATGAATACTAAGTTTTAGTGTGTTGCTCCAAACCTATGTTGTTATTTTTTCTGTGAGTATTTATTAAGTCTCTGGAATAGTTCTGAGGTGCGTGAAATCCAAGTCTGGGAAATTAGCCTCGCGGTTCAAGAAGGTAGCTCTGCGAAATCTACTTTGCGGTTTGCGAACCTAATTTGGCGAAAATAACTTCGCGAAAGTCTCCACTCTCTGCCTCTCCCCTCCCCGAAAACGAAAATTAAATTCGCCAAATATTTCTAACACCATCAACCTTGGGAGGAAGAAGCTGTTGGATTGTGTTTTAGCAAGATATGTAGACACAAATGACGCACTAATCCAATTTCTCTCTTCTTCCGTTTTTAACAAGGTGAAATTCCTGATAATCTCCTCTGCCTCTACAAAACGGTTTGCAAATTCTGCACATGTCGGAACATCCGCCATCAAAACGTTTAGGGGACCTTGAAACATTGGTTTCTTCCAATGCTTTGTCATGCATTTCCTTGAACCACACGGTTATAGGCTCTAGGTCTGCCTTCAGAGAGAGCTCGAGAACACATCTCCTACAATTGCACTTGAAACCTCAGCTTTCGCACATGGTTTGGCGCTACGGCAATGGGATGAGGGTATCAAAATAGGAAATGGTGATTTATTCTCCTCGCTTGATGGGCTTGGAAGCATGAATAAACATAGTGCTTCCCACTTCCAGCCTACTTGAGTTTGGTAGGCACGAATGGTTGATGAAGGATGGCAGCAGCCAGAGTCCGACAAAATTCTTGCCTCGTTGGATGAGTCTGCCTTCATATATGTTTGAATTTGCAGCGAATTTATGTTCGACTCCACCGAATGAATTCTGACTTATGATATCGCGTATATGGTTATTACCTACCTTCAATTTTTCTTTTCCTGCTACTTCGCTGGGAGACATTTGGCCTTCTGTCTTAAACAGATCAATGGCTGGAACATCCATGCTACTAGGCTTAGAGTAGTCGTGTAAACTATAAAGCTGGTGGAGAAATCTCTGCGATTTCCTAGCAGCACTGACGATGGTGGCAACAAGATTTCCTTTAATAGTGTTTGGCCGGTCTGCCGAATTGATCCCGACGGAGTCATCGTCTTCATAAGAAACTGCAATAGCGTTGCTTACCAGCAAACGCTGCCCGGTGTTTATTTCTCGGTTGGCGTAAAGTCCCCGACCGTGGTCGTCTTTGGTCATCTTTATCTCTATCGGGCCAATAAAATCGATCACTTCACGGGGAGAAGATGCGTGTTCGAGCATGTAGTCCGAGATGACATAATTGCCATTCCGGCTTGGGAGTACAGAGACTTGGCTTGGCAAAGTGCGTCTTGTATTTCGATAATGGTAGGGCTGCCCTTGTGAGCTTTTTACAAATAGCAGCATGTGGCCGCATACTTCCTCAGACTAAACAGAGTGCGTCCTTTCATGTAGAGGGCATTTAGATTCTTGGAATCGATTCGAAGGGCACGGTCGAAATCCTCCAACGTGAGCTCAGATTCTTTCAACTGAAGCCTTGTCTCTGCCCGATTGGAATAGGCGAGTAGTAGGTAGTTGTTGACAGTCCTATTGTCGTTAGATGTCGTCTTCTTGAGCTGAAGCAGAGCGGCGTCGATGCATTTCGTATAATGTTTGGCCGCTACGTCCCAGTGTTTGTCTCTAAAGCAGTCGTTGCCCTTCTGCCTCATCTCCTCCACATTGACATCCAATAGGATCTTTGCCTGCTCCTCCTGATTTTCGAGCATCTCAAGGTTGGCAAGATTGTCAACACGGATTGCGAGGCTACTGTCATTGATGCGATTAAAGTAGGGATCCCTGATGGCCACCTTGGCTCCTTTGGGGTAAAGAATCTCAACGTTCTTTTGCGAATGAGCCACATTGTAGATTGCCAACTTGGCGGCAAAGCCATTATTGTCTTCAAGTATGGTCATGATAGCACTCATCGTGAAACACTCAGCACAAAGAGTACCGTAGAGAATGCGGCCATAGTCGACTTGCCCAACCTGCAACTCAGTTAAAGAAATGAGTTACAATCTTTCCAGTGAAACCAGAGAAGCTGCGGCGCTGCTGCCAACGGGATCCGTGGAGGACAAACATGTTTGAACTGAGGTCGCCAACCGCTGATGGCTTGAGTCATGAATTTGGAGAAGTGCTTGCTGATCGAACCTCTCAAAGCTATCTACCTGAGAAGTAGTTGAACACGAGGCCATTAAGCGATGCATGTTCTCCATCGTTCTGCTCCTCCTCTTCTCCCCGAGAATATTGCTCTACAACTAATAAACAATGGAGTAGTCTAACTAGGTCGAGGAATGGCCTGGTTTCTGGTGCTACCCGGAAAAACTTCCGACTTCGGCAATCGGGAATTCCCTCTGCCACCCTTCACCACTTTTGCCAACTCTGCATTCCTCTGCCACCCTTCCACCCTTCCACATTAACTCGGATTGTATCTGTCTGACAGATCCTCCCGTCTGGACGATTCAGGGTCATGTCGCACCACGGTATGTGCCAAAATTCAAACTGAGGCCTCGACCAAGCACGGAGGCCCCATCGCGCGCCTTCAGAACTTGCAACCAGACAGAGCATAGATACTGCGAATTCTGCACTTTTCACATCTCAAAGAGACACACTAGGTTTTGCATTTTTCCTGCACATGTCACGTTGCTAAACCAAATTATTAAAGATCGCCATTTTTCCCAATTCTCACTCATCTAAGCAAATATTGCCATTTTTCCCAATTCTCACTCATCTAAGCAAAGATTGCGATTCCTTGAGGAGTATAATCAAGGAAAAGTACACTACAAAGTAAAATTGGCATTATTGAGAAAGGCTTTGTTATAACAGTTAATATCACTGTGAACGGTAGGTGAATAAGGCTCAACCTTGTAATATACTTTTGGAATGGTAGTTGACTGTGGCTTACTTCAAAATTTTCAAGAACTTCAAAGTTTAGGGAAAGGCTAAAGCTAGAACTAGAGTAACTTCAGTAAAAAAAACTTCGCATAGATACAGTTCTAACTTCATTAAGACAAGTTTGGTAACTTAGAGAATTTTTGGCTGCATTAAGACAAGTTTGGTAACTTAGAGAAGTTTTGGTTGCATTAAGACAAGTTTGGTAACTTTTTTCAATTCCGTCTATTGGGGGCAAGGGTTGAATACTTTATGCAACTTTTTACACAAAGCACAACTTGCTCCAAGGCTGATTTTTACAGTCATATCCATAGAGGTAGTTATATTTCAAGAAAATCAAATGAAATAGGACATTTATAGTTTCTGGTTAAGTTCACATTGAAGTCTTTGCGCTGGTGGCAGAGGACAACTAGACTCTGGCACAACTAGGTTCCTCTAGAAATTACTGCTTGTATATGTAGTAGTGCCAAATAGAATAAAATGAAACAAGATGTATGGTGTATCGCTTTGTTAGGCTTCATATAGCCATAGCCTGCTAGCCATGAGCTTCCCAATTCTCACTCATCTAAGAAAATATCGCCATTTCCTGAGGAGTATAATCAAATTGATCCATTTGCAGTGACGCTCATCGGTATTTTGCCAACTAAGAAATGATCGAATTGCTATTTCTATTGCTCAGATTTCAATTTGAATGATCTAGGTTGAATCATATTGCTCACAAACCTCATAACTCCCCATATTCAAATCCTAATTTGAAAATGGCAAGACTGCAGATCTGCATTGTTAACATTAGACCCGCGAGATGCAGAGCAAAAGCCTACTAGAAAAACCGGATGTGCGAGGAAAGATAGTGTGGTTATCATGAAACATCTGGAAACCATTGGTGAAAGGGTGAACATACTATAATTTCCTGCTTTAAAAAAGTTTAGAATTGCATCTCACACTTTTTTTGTTTTTTTAATGTATTCTTCTAGATTCTCCTCACAAAAATAATATTGACAACATATCAAATTTTACCTTACCTTTATATGCATTCATGAGATTTATGGGGTTTTGTATGATGATTAAGAAAAAAATAGTCCAAAAATGATATCTGAATTAATATGGATAGATACAACCAAATTTGAGACTAGACCAAGATCTGAGTTTTGCAAGAAATTGAATTGTAGAGTGTGGGAAGGGCACTGATAAAAAATATCCTATCATTGTAGTCTCCTAGGGACTGTTCTAGTTTTGTAGGGCATTCAAGGCCTTCCTATAGGCAACTAGCTCCTATTTGTTTGAGTCGTATAATTTCTGTGGACTTGGTCAAAGTTGAAGAACAACACTTGAATCAGTGCTCAAATTGCCAAATTCTTCCAGAATATGCATGGAATTGGATTAACTGTAGGTGGATTATATGCATACTTGAAGTCCTAGCCAAGCCTACCACTATATTGATAAAGATTACATATGTGTCATGTCAGCTAAAGAAGTTCTGTTAAGTATGAGAAGTAGACTTTAAATCAATACTCCGTGGAACTCTCTTCAAAACAATCATTGAATACTTGTAATATAAGAGCAGTCCAACAGTGGAGAAATTCATCATCTATTACATGAATTCCTATTTCAGCAAGTATGAACCTCTTACAGCATGAGAAGAATTAGGAAGGGTATCTCTTCATCCTACAGCAGGGCCTCATGGTCACATGTTGCTTAAAAGACAGAGTAAAGGTTTCTTCATCAGAAAATAAAGGTTCATCATTTCATATCGGTCTCAAAATTGTGGAGTGTGGGAAGGGTACTGATAAAAAATATCCTATTATTGTAGTCTCCTAGGGATTGTTCTAGTTTTGTAGGGCATTCAAGGCCTTCCTATAGGCAACTAGCTCCTATTTGGATCTGGCAATATTGAGGTTTGTTTGAGTCGTATAATTTCTATGGACTTGGTCAAAGTTGAAGAACAACACTTGAATCAGTGCTCAAATTGCCAAATTCTTCCAGAATATGTATGGAATTGGATTAATTGTAGGTGGATTATATGCATACTTGAAGTCCCAGCCAAGCCCACCACTAGATTGATAAAGATTACATATGTGTCATGTCACCTAAAGAAGATCTGTTGAGTATGAGAAGTAGACTTTAAATCAATACTCAGTGGAACTCTCTTCAAAACAATCATTGAATACTTGTAATGTAAGAGCAGTCCAACAGTGGAGAAATTCATCATCTGTTACATGAATTCCTATTTCAGCAAATATGAACCTCTTATAGCACGAGAAGAATTAGGAAGGGTATCTCTTCATCCTACAGCAGGGCCTCATGGTCACACGTTGCTTAAAAGACAAATTAAAGGTTTCTTCATCAGCGAATAAAGGTTCATCATTTCATGTCGGTCTCAAAATTGTAGAGTGTGGGAAGGGCACTGATAAAAATATCCTATCATTGTAGTCTCCTAGCGTTATGCACACCCTCTATATTCTATTTACAATCCCAATCAAATTCTATATATGATATTTTTAATTACAGTGGGAAGAGACAAAATTGTGAAGCTCTCCTCCTTACATGAATGCATGTAATAATGATTTAATGATGGTAGCATCTAATAAGCATCCATGTGAATCCAAACCATTATGTACAAATATGCAAAGTTTTTCAAGTATATAGCAAAGGTGCATATATCCAATATAACACTAAGTGTAATCCAATCTGGACCAGAATACAACAACAAAGAGGCTTTGAATGGCCTCTAGAGTCCAAAAATAAAATAGTATTAATTAATAAATATTAAATATAGTATATAATCTAGACTCTACAATCTAATAATAGGAGAGAATCATCTGAATTCTCATCATCTACATCTTCAACATGACTATATAGTAACTAACACCTCCTAACAGCACGAAAAACATCTTCATAACAGTCCAAGAAATTATGAAAATCAACCCTTGAATCACCTCCAAACTAGCCCAGGAAATTCAAAAATAAACCCTACAATCAGGTCCAAATCAGCCCAAGAAACTCAGCTCAAAAACTCTGCAAATCAGCCCAAAAAATTCTTCAAAACAACCCTTCAAGAGTTCAAAAAACACTCCAAATCAACCCAAGGCTCAACTCAAAAATTCCAAATTCCTCAATGAATTGTATGAGTGAAATGGAGGGTGGGGACCTCTTTAAATAGCATTAGCAGGGACCTAGGGTTAGGTTTAGTGTAGTCAATCACCACTTGGAATCAATCATTGGCTTCTCTACTAGTCTCAATACCATCTAACCGACATCATTCTTTAGGATGAATTTGTAGTCCTTTGCCATGGTATCCTACCATACTCTCTCACCTGCTACGCCTCAAAACTAAAAGGCTTTACATTAATAATGGAAGATACCAAGCACCGGAATTAGGAAACTTCTTAGTAGGATGACTAATTTCTCATCTGGCAACTCCTAAGTCTTATTCCATTGAGGATCTTCTGGTAGTAGGTTTAGCAAAACATTCCTTCCTCCTAAAAGGAAGGCTATCTTGAAGACTTCTGTAACTCAAGGCTCTCGCACAAGAAAAGCCCGCTTCAATAGCCCTTTCTTTCTCAGCCACAATGGCTCACTAGTGTCTACAAGCCCCTTTGACATGAGTGCCATTCAGGGATATCCCCATAAATTACATGACAAGTATGAAGAATGGTTTCCCATGTTCACTGGAAATGATGTAGCTACATCTAGACAATGCATATAAGTATACTGTCACAAGTCTCATTGTAATCATCATTCTTATCATCCTATCAATTCTTCATTATTCAATACATATTCGTATATATTTGTAGAAATCTTCCATAAATTACAATAATAGGAATTCTGTACAGATTTCCTTGCTAGTTTGTGTCAAAATTTGGAGAGAAGAATAGTTTGAGGGACTACAGAGGAAAAAATGTGATTCCATTCATTGGGTTGTGCAAGCTGACAGGGAAAAAGGGTTGTGGATTGGGACCATTGTAGTTGTAACTATTATCTGTGAACCTAGGAATTGGATTGCGAGAAGAGAATTATAGCTAGCCACACTAAAAGTTCACTCTTGTGGATTCATAGCCTCGGCTTGGAGCTGGATTCTGTTGCAAAGGGAATTGGTGCAGTAGGGAGACTATGGTTTAGTGGAACATCCTTCTTCTATGGCCACTTGGTGGACAATTTCCAGCTAGGTAAATCTTCATGAATGTCTCTACGAATTGTAAAAGTTCACTCTTGTGGATTCGTAGCCTCAGCCTTAAGCTGGCTTACGTTGCAAAGGGAATTGGTGCAATAGGGAGACTATGGTTTAGTGGAACATCCTTTTTCTATGGCCACTTAGTGGACAATTTCCACCTAGGTAAATCTTCATGAATGTATCTGCGAATTGTGATGAATTAATGTTGTTTATGTTATGGATTTTTATTTTCTGGTTTGTTAAGTCTTGTTTGCATGTGTAAGGCCACATACATAATCTATGATGCCATTATGACTTATTGATTAAATATTCTTTCATAAGTATATATTCTCATGTCTTCTTGTGTTAACTAATTAATAGCAGGACAGTGAGGAATGATATCCGAGAAACAATTTTGGAGTGAAATTGGTGGTTTCAAGAAGTACTCAATATCCTCAACAAAGCACATAGTGTATTGGTTACATTATAGATAAATTTCTCTCATTTCTCTGTTTATGTCAATGAGTAGAATCCAACCAATCAAATAGGGTCTTTACTCTATCTTCATGGATGCTCTAAAAAATTCTCACCTAAAACGTAACTTTATAAACTCAACTATTTGTTATTATTGTTTACTTACCTAAAATCATGTTTCTAATAATAGTTCTTAAATGTATAATTATTAGTGCTATCGCTCTGAATAGAGGGCATGCTCCTCCATCTACAATTGTTGATTCTATAATGATAGATAGATTTGTTTGCAATCATATCTTCTCTTTAAGAATTAAATAGCAATTATATATCCTAGTTGCTCCATGGTCTTGCAGCTTGATTGCTTCATTACCTTTGAAACAGATTGCATATCCTGAATCTCACGTTTTATGCAAACTGCTCTATCTTCCCTGTATGAAATACTCTATAAATTAAAATTTGACCAACATAACTATATTGAATCACTTTGAAGTCATTAAATGTTAGTATTTGCAATGTCTGGTTGCTCAGCATGGCCATTTTGGCAATTTAGAATTACTCTAGTTCATCCATTATCTGTCTTTATGGTGGTCAATATCCATTTCATTTGCAGGTATCTATGAAAAATTTGCAAGTCTCTTTGCCAGTGCAATCTAGGAGATGCAAGTCGGAAATGGTTTGGAGGAAGGTGTTATTCAGGTGATCTAGGAGTTCCCTTTTTTCCCTTCAATATCTGTTTAGAAGGGATAACTTCGATTTCTAAATGCCATGATCCAACACAAACAAGCCTGATGAAACTTGTCAATATTTAGTTTCTAATAAAAGATCCCATATTGATTTTACAGTTGCACATTCAGCTCTATTTGATTTTCAATTGTCAAACCATTGATCCCTATTATGTTTATAGTGTACACCAATGCATGTGAAAAAGCATTAAATTATGTTAGAACTAATGTCATCTCTAGGCCTAAGCTATGTCAAATCCATGACAATGCATAGATGTATATGATTTCCCCGGGACTCATTATTCTGGGGAAGATGGATTCATTTGGATTCCGAATGAATCCAACATAAATACATTTTTGGGTACTCCAGAATATAAAAAAAAATTGATGAAAAAAGCTCATGTTGGAGATATAACATATTGCTAGCAAGAAATTCACTACAATGGATTTCATTATATTCAATTTATTACAAAATGCTAGAACTGTTTCTTCAAGACCGTGGAAACTGCCACAGTATTGAATAATACTTCCCTCGTGCTTCCAGAGCATCATTTCATGTAATGATGCTTATAAAAAAGCTAAATTAATCTATCACATCTTTATCACTTGATGTACAACTAGAAGTTGGAAAACCATGGACTAGATAAAATACAAGCCTTCAACCATGACCATCACTTCCATGATGCGTTTTACAACAAAAAAAATATTTGTATAGATAAACATTTTGTGCTTGGCAAAAGACCGCATTTTGTGCTTGGATGAGAATTACATGCTCGGAAAAAGACCACATTATGTGATTGGCTGAGAATTTATGTCTTCCACATTGAGGTTCAATGCATGGACAACCCTGGTTGGAAGCAGAATTGTAGAACAACCTCAAAAAAGAGCATCAACATTAAAATTTTGAAAATTAATCAACACCATCATTATCCTAGCAGACCATAAACTATATGTGACCAAGAACATCAACACACATATATACACGAGCACACAAGATCAAAATAAACACTTTCACTGAACACACAACTAAAAGATAACAACCGACGTTGATTTGGGCAATAGGACAGTTAACAGTTTATCACAAGCATAAAAGGACAAAACATCGTTCAGTGAACATTGACAAATCATGAAGAGGGCATGTTCAAAATAACATAGCAATCTACTATGCTATCAGATACTATTCCATGAAGGCAAAATCAATTGATGAAGTCATGAAAATCCAACGAGTTCAATTGGAAAACATTGTCTGTTCTGCCAAATATGGAGATAATTATCCTGCAAACTGTCTCTTTCAGAGTTGCAATTTTCTGCATTGTCTGTAATGAGTTACCTACCATATGGCTACATTGGAGATTCTATCTTAATAACAATTTTGAATTTTTCTGGAGTATTCCTCTTTGTATTTTGTTCACAATTTGAATTGGATCATGCCTCTGATGCTACGAATGCTTAAAAGTTGCATGAACGTTTCTGAATTTATGTAAGTCTATCAAAATCTTGGTTTGTATTGATGAGTCATTGGGTTGTTGTATGTCATCAATATGTATTCTTTCATGCATATATATTCGAGTGAGCTGTGAGATTGATTCATGCTAGGCAAAAGCTGTTCATTAACCGAACTTTAGAAACTTGTCCCCTCAGAGGCTTTAGGACAGTAAATCCTTTTTATTGATCCTGAAATTGCTTTGACACCTATTTATCTGTTGGCCATTCTTTGTTGAGATAGGAAATGCCCCTTTATTGAGTAAATAATTGAGCTAGTTTAGACATGCAAAGTCAGATATATAAACTTCAGTACCAATTTGTGTTCAAAAGCAGGCTCTACTTGAATAAATTTGGGATTATATTTTATATGCAACATTATCAAAGCTGGCCAGTTGGCACAAACTCAATCCCAACTTCATTGCAACCTTGAATTTATTCTTTTCTTCTGGACAAAGCAGGATCAACATAATGTTTGGTGGGTGGCTTGTCTTGTTTCTTGTCTTGAGTTTCAATATCCGTTGCATTGACGCAACCTGCTATGTATTTTCTATGTGGTCTTGGTAAGGTAGGTTTATTCTATTGATGTTTCGGGAACTATTGGTCACTCCTCCAATCTTGAGGAGTTGCTATGGGCATAAGCAATATATGCTCCAGTGATGATGGCAGACTCTACTAAATATGGGCACCGTCATCTATAGACAGATGCAGGATGCCTACTCAGGCACTGTTTATGGCAGACAATAATCCACATGTTTATTTGTTCTTTTTCTTGAACACTTGCTGTAAAATGTAGTAAAGATCTGTTAAAAGTGCAGTTGAGTGCCATAATAATAGGAATGGAAAGGTATGTCATAAAAGTTTTAGGATAGGGAGGAGGTCATAGAGTATGTCTAGTTGAACTTTTTAACTGAGTTATGCACATCATGTTCTTGCTGAAGCAGGTTATTTCTGCTTGGACTGGACAAGTTTCGTAAAAGTGATTGGTGTAGCATCTCCAGAAATTGCGTTATATCTAGGACTCCTACCCAGTTGGCTAGTCATGCTCAGAAATATTATAACCGTCGGAACTCTGCAAACAAAGACAGAAGATGGTCTAGTATTCATGATATCACTAGCATGAACGATGGAGACACATCAACACCACAGGGACCTATCACAAATACAACCTTTCTGCCATGGAAGCAAAATGATAAGGATGAGTACGCTTAAATGTGAAATGGCAAACCTACAAACTTCCTGAACTGTATTACAAAACTCAGTTTCATTGTTTCTAAAAGACAAAGAAAATTATCAAATGAAATTGACATTTCAGGGCATCGTGTACCAATCAGTCAATACTGAATATACATAACTTGTTCATGAAGTTTGAGGTTATTGACCTTAGGTTGACAGCTTCTTGATTTCTAAAACTGCACGAGATTTGAAGGAAAATCAAGGCCATTGCCTCCAATTCTATCAATCAATATCTGACACAGAGATATAGTAAATTTCATCTTAGACACTCTTTTGTAAAGAAGAACATCTTGAACTCTTTCACCTCTAAAACACATGGTCCTTAATGCCCATAATAAACAAGTTTGCGAGCATATACAGATTTGTTGACAGAGCAGTGTTGCTTCCTACATTACACGATAAGGGAACATAAAGAGCACACTTAGATGTACAAGTTAGATTCAGTCCCTCACTTTTAAGTTTTGAGAAATTTCATTCTTTCTATTGAT